>PVJL010006015.1:0-98671 GCA_004026885.1 Lyroderma lyra | reverse complement strand
GGAGACCAATTTAGAAAGCTGAGCTCAGCTAGAAACCAGGTGAGTAGCAGGATATTGGCAGTGGAGAAAGAGAGAAGAGAAGGGAGGGAAGGGGAAGGGACAGGACAGGAGATCCATAAGTAGTTCTCAGAAATATGAAGGCTGTTTGGAAAAAATCTAAACATAAATGCTTTTATTTTTCACATTATGTGGTGGGATACTTTCCAGACAGCCCTCAGATACTAGAAAATATATGCAAAAAATAATGTTTATAAAGTTCAGAAATCTGATTTTGAATTAAATTTACAATTTATTAGTACCGATAGCGTATTTTCTCATTTCATCCTTGACAGTGCCTCCCAGGACACACAGAGTTCCTACTGGCTTCTCAATCATGGCTACATTCCCACCCTCACTGCTACCCACAGTAGATGACGGTGAGGACCAAAGCAGCTCTTGAGATTTGAATTTGTACCCATCATTTGGGCTTCTTATTTGGAGTCCCAAATCCTACAAACTTTTGGTACTTGAGTATTCAAACTTGTTTCATAAGACAAGTAAATCCAGTAACTAAAGTTGTTAAAATAACTCTTAACAACAAAGCTGTTGGATCAATGGCATTTTAAATAATTTTTATTCCCACTGATATATATGACTTGGGCTCACTGCTATCTGAAAGCAATGAAAAATATTTATAAGGTACTTTACTGAGGTGTTTAAAACATCACAGTGCTCCACTTGGCTACAATTTTAGGCTAGAGTAAAATGAGCAGGATAAAAAGTAAACAAAAATAACTTCAGACTAGATCACTTACCCACTTATTCTGTTTTACAATAGATATCAGTACTAATTTCAATTCTACTCCCGGTGAACTTCCACATTACTAAAAATGAAACTACATCACAAGTTAAGTGGTTAGAAGAATGTTCATAATCCATTAGGGGTGAGACAAGGAGATGGTATGGTACACTTCCCATGAGCCCAATTATGGAAAGCCAGGACATTTTTTTCATTCTTTTTATGTTGTAGTTTGTCTCTTATCAGACTTCGACTGAGAAAGAAAAATGTTTCCATTAGCAGAAAGGCTTTTTTTCTTTTTTTCTGAATTAAAATCTGTTTTGAAATTTCACAGCCGCCTCCACTATTCTGTAGAGCATCGTTATAATGGGAATTGTGAAAAGGAGAAACATCCATTGTCCAAAGCTGTGGCATTGTCTGCTTAGCAATAAAGGAGAAATATAGTATTCTTGAAGGATTAAAGAAAAGTCAGTTAGAAGTACTACTCCTACCAAAGAGTACAATTTTACATGTGGATATCTTTTATTGAAAATACAATGAGGAACTTGCCTATGAGCTCAATTAACATGTCCAAATGTTCATTTTATAGGTGAAAAAAATTTCCCAATAAAAGAATTCAGGCTTCTGATTACCCATTTTTTCCCAAGCCCTCTTTATTACTTGAATAACTTTCCTTTTGACCATTTGTACTTGGGCAGATAAACTGAATTATTTGAAAATATGTTGTATATGATAATAAATATCACTTCCACTTTCAGAAGCTCTTTTAAATTCTGAGTGTCCCAGGAAGAACAAGGTATAGTGTAGAAATATAAAATCAATTTCAGTATGGAGTTTATTTTCACAAACAACTCCTTTCCAGTTCGCTCCTAATGAGGCTCTTTTGAAAAGATGCAGGCTCTTGGCACATTGTTATCTGTCTTCTCAAAATAGGAGTTCTCAAAATATACGCGTCTCTGTCTCTCACCTGCCACTGTGGTGTCAAAGCTCCCAAGCATTTGGCCCCCTTATTTAACACCATCTCCCATTTGCACTGAAGAATAACTCTCCTGCCCCCCATTTCCAACCCATTTGCAAAAGCCTCAAGACCTAGCTCTTATACATTTGTAGGCAGATACTCCCAATTTTGCATTTCATGTTACTTTGCCCTAGATATTTTTTACTAGAGAAAACTGGTCCTTTCAGTGTAGCATGTGCAGTAAGTTTCACTCAACACCCACCAGTCCCACCTTGAACACATACATCTATATCTAATATTTAGAACCTAGTAACTGGTTCTTTCTCATCCCTAATGAAATTTGCATTGTGGAGATTTTATTTGAAATAATTAATGAGTTTCTTTTATAGAATATTTTCACCTAATATTTTGCTATATACACAGATCTAGGATCAGCTATACTGTTAAGTGAGGTTTAACTGTGTTTATTTGGTTTATTAACAAATTTATACTTTCTCCTTCTATCTCATGGTCTCACCTCAGTTGTTCCATTCTTTCCTGTCTTGAGCCACATCCCTTAATTGATCTTTGAGTTATTCATTTTTCCAACTAAATAAAGTATGTAGACTTCTTATTCTTCTAGTCTTCCCATGGACAGTAAACAAGTGAAAAATTCAAAATGCAAAGATTGGTAATATTAGACAAGTAATAAAAATATACATTCGATTAGATATTTAACTAAATCTCAATTACAAAACTGTCATATATGTATATGTAAGTCTGCATGTATATACCCACATGTATGTATATCTATGTGTATGTATGTATTTATATGTACATACATATATGACCCCAAATTTAAAAGATTTAAATAAAAAATGTAAGTCCCCCAAATATGAGAACTTTTGAAAAGGCTTTTCTATTTTTTGTTTAAATATCATTCATTCTAAACATGGGATAATGACTGAAATTTGTCTTTTTCCATTTTTTCAGAAGAAATCTTTCAAAACATAATGAAAAACACATGTAACACACAGAACAAAAATATATATAAATTTTTTAATTGTTATCTTCATTTTCATTAGAATACATTCATGGCACTTGAACCTCTACCATTTTTTGGCTATTCCTTCGACTTACATGTAGCTATTTACCTCTCAGAGGTTAGCAATTTAAGAATAATTAATAATAATTTACTTAGATATTGATTTTCCCTGAGTACAGGATTAAACATCAAAAATTAAATTTATATCTACACACTTTGTTTATATTTTTATTTTACTTTGCTATTCTAACATTATGGAAACCTGAAATTTTTGAAGTACTCTTACGATCTGTAAGTATTAAAAGTCCATTTGAAGTAAAAGTGAACCTTAAGTCATTATGCTTCATAATAATCAAGACACATCATTTTCTATATACCTATGTAGTTCAAATTTCATGTATCTAAATGCCCTGTGTAAGTCTTCATTTTTGTCTAAAGTCCTGGTATCAATAAGTCTTCATGGATTACTAAGAAAATCACTGTTAAATAGTAAAATAATTAAATATTATCTAAGAAAATTATCTTAAGTTAAATGAATTTTAGTATCTAAAACTAACAATATTTGGTAAACTAAATTTATTCTTATCATCCAGTATTTAAATTTATTGTATGTATACTTTTAATAATAGTTTCTACTTCCTATTAGAGGGAGAATCCTGCATTGGGTTATATAGACTGTTTTAATTAAGTTACTTAAATGTAATTACAATTAATTGTATTAAAATTATAAGTTGTAATTTTGTAACTTTAATCAAATAATTAGTTCACCTTTAATGAATTAAATTAATTAAACTTATCTTTTAGGATGTCCTTTTATCTATAAAAGAAGGGCAATGAACTACATATGTTAACCTTAAAGTCTTTTCTAGTTCTAACATACAATAGTATGGAGCCAAATTACATAAATTTATATATTTGAATACCACCTTTTAAAACAATTCAAAACAGTCTTATAAAATATGACAGTTCTGTTTCCAAATTGTAAACTACAATTTACTTTCTCTAGAATCTTACAGATTCATTTTTATGGTAATACTTATTTTATAAAGTCTTCTTAGGATATGTTGACTTCAGGCTAAACCCAGATGTTAATATGTGACCTTAATAAAAGTTATTAGTAATGATTACACAATTTTTTACTAATGAAGATGTACCCCTTATCAGAAAATGACATAAAGCCAGTGATTTTTTTAAATATGTAAATCTATCTGAGATTTATATAACATCTGACCTCTGAGGAGAATGCCTTTCAAATATGCTTAATTTCAGTAAAAAAAGCAGAGAATTCTGATTTAAGACTTTGAGTATAACTAACAGATAGATAGATTAATTAATTTCAGGTTTAAGGAGGTCCTAGACACAATGGTATGTTCTCTCTTAAGCTCTCCTTCCATGAGAGCCTGATAACTAGTAGATCTGTTAAAATAGAAAATTCTTAACACTGAAGAAAATAGCCTAGTAGCAACACAGTAATCCACCGTTAGAGCAATGGAACTGGGAAAAGAAGTGAATTACTATGGAAAAATGAGCAAAAATGAGCTAATGATAATTGAAAGAATCTTTATGGTAATGAAAATAATAAAAATCAAGCTCAAAATTCATTAAAATTATTTTGCCTCATTTCTCAAAAATGATATGACAAAAAAGGCCGTGTTTTTATTAAAAATGTAAGTCTATCTGGGATTTATTTAATCTCTGACTTTTGAGAAGACTTCTTTTCAAATAAGTGTAATTTGTGTCTCATCTAGTAAGAGGTGCTGAAATTTAGGTTTGTTTACATTTTCAGAACATACTTCTTTACAACACAATTTTTCTTACTAGAAATATGGTTCTGTGAGATAAAATTCTGGAGCACAAGCCAAAAAAGAAGAAATGTTTGGAGAAGGCTGACTCAGAATTAACAAAATCTGAGGCACTGTTGTAATTTATAGAAATATGAATTCTGTGGTTAAGATGAAAAGTACATTTAAAAATATTTCAAAAACTCAATATATTTGGTGTTTTTACATTTTAAAGAACATTGAACATTTCTAGTCTCATTTGCGGAATAAGGTTTAGAAATCAATTACTACTCAGAGCCTGGTTATTTGATTTAGAGATTGGGGTTCATTCCAATCCAGTGTTTGATTAATTGATGTGCAATAGCTCGACTTGGTGGCACAAAGAATGCCTGCTGCTTCCCTTTGGTCAGAACATCCACAACCTAAAATACACCATAATAAAATGTATTAGGATTTTAATATTGTTACACTTAAATACTATTTCTATGCTTATATAATTCAACTAAAAATGTGGTGACTGTTACAGTGAATAACAACAGTAGAAAGTGACAACATCCATATGCAACAAGCAAAATGTAGTACAGTAACTTTAGTTGCTTCAAGGAGTTAGTGATTCAGTTTTTTAAATCTTCCAGAAAGGAATATTCCCTTATGAAAAGAAGGTCATGAAAAAAGAAAATACATGTTGCATACTTATTTTCAAAGTAAAGTCAACTTTTAGGACGGGTTCTAGTTAATAAAATTCTGAAAAAAAAAAAATCTAATTTCTACTTTTTGAGGTTCAGTATAAAATAAAATTAATTTTGTTTACATAAGGTCAGAAAGAATTTCAGGTCTTCAGTATTGTAGAGTGTCCATTTATTTTCTATACAGATTCTCCGGATCATGCATAACTGATAAGTAATTTATCTCTCGTTATATTACTTAATGATGACATTTTAAAAAGTTCGTGTGTATATTTGTTATACAGTCTAGTCATTCTTGTCCTTAAGTCTATTTTAAAATTTTAAGCATTTTTATTGATATTTTTGAGAGAGAGCTGTTTTAAAGTTATAAACTAAAATATAAAATGTCTAAGAATAATATTACTGTTTCTCATCTCTGTAATGTTTACCTATATTTAAGTCTACTGAAAGTTATCATTAATTTGAAGGAACAGGATTTGAAATTAGAAAATGGCACAAAATCATCATGAATAATCTCACAGAATGAGTTAAATTGGTATACATCAATTACACTGTATTCCATGCATGATGAAAGGGGCATAGCTATTCACTCAACTTGTTGAAAACATGTATCCTTGCTGCATGCCTAAACCAATACAGTCAGAGAACAATCAATAGAAGAAGGAAATTAAATTGAACTTACTTGTTCTCTAGTGAACCAGCGGGCATCCTCTATTTCATTCTTGTCAACTTTAATTTCTGTAGACATGGCCACAGCTAAGCAACCAATCATTAAGGAGGAGGGCATGGGCCACGGTTGACAGGAGACATACTGAACATGGCCAACTTTGACTCCACTTTCCTCTTCTACTTCTCTTCGAACAGCATCTTCTATTGTCTCCCCTCATCAAATGGGGCAAAAAAACAAGTAGTTGGTGAATATGCCCTGTACATTTTGTGCTCCAAATGGTTTGAACATGTGGAAATCACTTTGGACAGAAACCCAATTCAAAGAACTGGAAAGGAGAAGGCTAAAACTAGATTGGAATTCAAGGATGACATTATTTCTTAAAGTATATGACCACATACAGAATCAAAATACCAATAAACTTTTCGCCTCTTAACCCAAATTTTTAGTTAAATTAAAAAAATTATAACATCTACAGCTATCCAGCACCTACTATTGGCTAGACACTATGCAAACACTTTATACAGTATTTCATTTATGTATTTTTGCTAAATAGTTATAAATGATTACATAATTTTTATAAATGGATAACTTTTCCTTATTGAAATCTCAAAACTTTTTGTCTTATGTTGTCAATTATTGCAGATAAGTCTTTTCAAAACAGTTAAGAACAATATAATACTAAAAGTTTAAAAAACACATAAGATGAAAATATGTTTCTTTCTAAATGAGTATTTTTCTCCAGATGACTGTTGATTCAGTTATGATAAAATAAAGTGATGCTTATAAATGTACTTTATATTTTGATTTGTTGAAATTGAGTATTAGAATAGAGGGCATAGTTTCTAAGTTTATTGGGAAGTTTAATAATATTTTGCTATTTAAATATAGCTTCCTATTTTAAATACTGATATATTTCCTACATTAAAAGTAACAACTTAAGGTTCACCAAAAAATATAATGAAAAGATAAGTCATAGACTAGCTTAAGATGTGCAAGACGATAACTAAATATGCAAAGATTTGTATATGATACATATTAAAAACTCCTAAAATCAATATAAAAAATAATAAAAAACCAAAACAAAAATAGGCAAAGAACATAAACATGTAAAATTGAGAGACATAGGACAATAGATGCATAATACACATTTGAAAAAGATGCTCCATCAGCAGAAAAATGAAAACTATAATGACACTATTACACAATCATTAGAATGACAAGTTAGAAAGTCTGAAAATCTTAACTTGGTGAAGATGTAGAACAACAGAACATTTCATGTATTGCTAAAGGAAGTGTAAATTGGTAAGGACACTTCAGAGAGCCACTTGGCAATATCTAGAAAAGTTTGAGATGCTCATATCCTATGAGCTAGCAATTCTACTACTCTAAGGTATATACTCTAGGTAACTCTGGCAAATGTGTACAAGAAGTATAAACATATTCACTGCAGTGTTGTTTATAATCATAAGTGCTTTGAAATAAGCTAAATGTCCAACAGCAGAATGGATAAATGAATTGAAGAATACTTATAAATGGAATGCTACACTGCAGTTAAAAAAACAAAAACAAAAACAAATCTAGAGCTACTGAAGGCAGCATAATGATTAGGCGCATGGACTCAGAGCCAAACTGCCCAGGTTTGAATCCCTACCCTATCACTAGCTGCTTGATCTTGGGCAAGTTATTCAGCCCCTGTATCTTAGTATTCCATCTGTAAAACTGTGGTAATAGTATATATTTCATGAAACTGTAGGAGGATCATGTGATTTAAGATATGTAAAGCCTTCAGAATAGAGCATGTCTGTACATAGGCTTACTAGTATTATCTATCAATGTAGATTAGTATTAGAAGTTGAGATTAAACATGTAGATTAATATTAGAAGTTGAGATTAAAGATGTATTAGATATATCCATTCATTTATTCCACAAATATTTATTGAACTAAGGTAAAATTTTGATACATCAATGAATAAAACAAAGTCCCTGCCTTTATGGAACTTACTTTCTGGTACAAGCAGATAGTAAGAGACAGATATATACATACATTCATACATACCTACATACTATGTTAGGTGGTGATGAGTGCTGTAGGGGAAAATCAGGCAGGATGATGGGGGATTGTGAATGCAGAGTATGGGGCTAACATATCTGGGGCTATCAGGCAAGGCCTTTTTGAAAAGGTGACATCTGAGACTAGTTCCAAACGAAGTAAGGTATAAACCATGCAGATACTTTGGGTAACAGCAACATATGAAAGATATATGACACATCAAATACTGAATTTTTAAAACACATAAGATTATTCCACTAGTAAAAACAAAAAATATCATTTAAAATACACAGAAAATATTTTAAAATATTCCAGTTTCATAATATGATAATTTCAGAGATTATTTCTCAAATACTATAAAAAATTTTTATTTAGAAACTGTAAAATACAAATTATTATACAAAATTATTAAGAAAAGGCTTACCAGGTTCAATAAATCCAGCAAGGCAAGTAAACATGCCTGGGGGAAATCTTTTCTGCCTTCCTAAAAGACATTTGGTTCCATCTGGATGAATAACTTGCATGATTACTACTGGATCTATTCAAAAATATCAGATGTATGAATGACAAGAAAAAATAATTTAGACTCATTGTGTAAAGACAGTGTCCAGTAGGATAATAAAAAGACTCTAGTCTAATTATAAGAGATTGTTTCTTTCTGCCTAATGGCAGTGTATTTCAGAGAAGTTGCATAAAATACTGTCAGTAAGTTACAAGAAGATCAATTTCATCCTGCTCATCTTCATAGCAACATTTATTGTATACTTAGGTATGCTAGGCATATTCCTATTTTTTAATAAGAAGAAAGTTTGAGTAGGTAATACGTGCCATAGAGAAAATTCCAACTTTACCATAGTGAAAGTAGTGAATTTTCCTTTCTTCCATCCCAGTCCTTAACGAAATGTTTTTAAAAGCTCTATGTGGCTCTATGATTAAGTCCATAAAAAAGTGTGTGTGTGTGTGTGTGTACAAATATATGTATATGAGGGCTGTCTGATAAAAATTCAGACATAAATGCCTCTATTTTTCATACTGCATGGCTGGGTACTTTCTGGACAGCACCCCCCCCCACCCCCCCCCAACACACACACACACGGCTATCTGCTGTCTGGAAAGTATCTGGCCATGTAATATGACAATGTTATACTGACAATGGCTGGATTTTTTCCAGATAGTCCTTGTGTACACACACACACACGAATAAAATAATCTAATGAATTATTCTTACTAGATTATGACTGAGGATTCAGATGTAAAAGGTTCCTGAGCAGCAAAATCAGATGTCACTAAGCCATGCATTTTACTCTCAGGAGACCTTAGGTATTGCTGAATCTGTGTATTCTTTTTTTCAGTTTCAAAGTGGGTTATCAGATTTCCAAATCCACAGCAGAGTCAAATCAGCAATTAGATGAGAGGGAAAGAAGTTACAGGCCGATACCAGCAATAACGAGAAGCTACCTGCAGGCAGTACTGCTTTGGTGATGTGTCACAAAAGCACTAAACTGGGGCTTTTTTTGTCTTTGTACTAAGTGGACCTAGACTGGTAGACTTTTGAGATAATGTATCTCAGCACATCAAATTTATACCCATTAACCTAGAGTTAAGAAATGGTTAATTATGTATAATGTCCTTAAAAGTCATGAAAATATGTAATAATTTAATACTTATAGTTTTAATGGTTAAATTAAACATGCTTTTAATAAAAAAGTAAACCCCTCAGCAACTCAGTATTTTGTCTTTCCAGAATGTCCTATTCCATAAGATTCCAGATGGCTAAGATTTCATTGTAAAAGAAAAGGCTTACCAACTCTTGGGTATGATGTATTGTGGACACCATGGAGGCTAGGACAGTGTTCGTTTAAACATACTCTTTTATAGCCCCCTTCTTCAATTTTAGTTGCACTTCCACAGGTTGGGCAGAATTTGTATCGGCTGTGCCAGGCAAGAACAGATCTTGCTTGAGCTACAACACCTTTAAGAGAAACACAAAAAGTTGAATTTTGTGACAAACTGCAAACAAATTAAGTAAAATGTTCTTAAATCATAATAAAGACATATACTGTATTTTCTGAATAGCTGTGTGATCAAGGGTTTAGTACTTTTATTTTTATGATGTTACATTTCTTTTAAAGTAAAAGATTTAATTCTACAGATAAAAAATGAAAACTAGATTTAATTTTAATAGGAACTAATAAAATATAACTCATATAAGATAGATGTATTACCTCAGGCTTTTACTACAAGAGATTTTGAAATTTTGGATATACAGGATTCTCAGGTATAGTGATTTTATGAATAGTGACTTTACAATGGTGACTTTTATAAAAATATACTACAAAGGCAGTTCCTCACTTAGACTTGAACTATAAAAGGCAATGTTCCAGGGAACTGTAGGAACCTATCTCTACTTTCTTTGGTGACTAAGCCACTGCTGGTCCATGTCACTGTGGAACACGATTTACTACTGGAAACTGAATAGAGTATCAAAACAATACAGTACTTAAAACATTCATGGTTAATGTTTATGAAAAAAAAAAGTCTAATACAATATACCTGACAATCTATTATATACACTTTGGCTACAGCCTTTCCCCTGGTACTTCAAAAAGAACATGGCTTGACTAGAAATATTAAAATTGAGGCAGTAAGACTAGAAATGCTACATTTCAAATGCCTGAAAACCTTGTTCTCCCTAAAATACATGATCTGATCCAAGGATTTTTTAAATAAAATAATAATAAGCAACAGTAACAAAAAAGTTTTAAACTGGAAAAAAGGAAATAAACCATAAATAAAAAATATATATAACAATGAAATTCAGTGATTCATAGGCAACATTAAATATCTGCCTGCTGTTACCTTATAATATGTCATTACACTAAGATATCTATATTATTTCAGTATCATTAAAATAAGAAAAGCTAACATATACTGAGTACTTATTATGTGCCGAGCACCATGCAAAAAAAAGCACACACACACATTATTTTATTTAATGTTTAGACTAATTTTATGATGTATTATTATCTTCATTTTTCTGAAGGAGGAAACTGGTACACAGAGAGAGTTTAAGTAACTGTGTAAGGTTTCACAGTGAGTAAAAGGGCCTGTTTCCCTGCTAGTTAAAAAAAAAAAAAGAGAGAGAGAGACCCTTTTCATATTAAAATTATATATATATAGCTCCAAAGAAAAGATACTTTATTTTCTTTAAAAAGTGCAATGTTTTGTCCACCAATGTGGAGAATAAAACATAAGACTCTAGCTTCGGGAGGAGGTGTGTAAGCAGTCTCTGGAAAGGCCAACCATACCACCTAAAGGAAGGTGGACACTGAAAGTGACCCCTTCCTCACCTGCCATCAATTCCTCAATCTACCATAATTTACCTTCTGTTCTTTCCACTCCACTGATACTCCTCTTGCCAAATTCATCAACAGTTTCAAATTACCAAAACCAAAGATCCTTTAAAAAAAACTTTGTCTTCATCTTACTGAAATTCACAATAGCATTCAACATATTTGACCAGTACCTCCAAGTAGTACTCTGCTCTCATGGTTTCCATGTCTTCTGCTTACCACCTACCTTATGGGCACTGTGCCAATATATAACCTTTGATGGCTCCTCTACTTCTAACAGACCTCTGTATTTACAGGGATTCAGGTATGATTCCAAGGCCCTCTCTATCTCTTGCCTGCTCAACTCTTTAAGTAATCTCAGTAGTTTCCTGGGATTTAAATCCCATCTTTGTGTTGGTGACTCACATACAGATATCTGCAGTTCAGACCTCTCCTCTCCTTTCCAGATTCTAATATCCACTAAAGCAGCATGCCCCAAACTAAAACCGTGATTTGCTTACTTCAGTCTGTCCTGCTTCCCTTGCTATACACACCTCCCTATATTATCAAGAAACAGTATAATTATCTACCAAATTACTAAAGTCTCAAACCTAGCAGTCATTCTTGTTCTTTTCCTTCATTACTATACACTCCATACCCATTCCATCAGTAAGTACTATCAATTTTCTCTCAAAAATGTATCTTGAATGTACCTCCTTTTTTTCCATCTGTATTATCATCACCTTAATTCAGGCCATACTCCAGATTACTATCCCTTCTGTCTCATTAACAATGGTCTCAGTTTATTGATTAAGCCCTGTCAGTTCTGCCTCCAGAATATCTCAAACTCTTGTCTCCAACCCACTGCAATCTCTTACTCTCTAATCCTCTCTCAAAAAGACTCCTGACTTCCACAGTTTTAATTACCTGCAATTCATGATCTTCAAAGCAGCCAGAGTGAGGGTTTTGTTTCTGTTTTGTTTTTTTCCTTAAACACAGGCCAGGTTATAACATTTAAATGAAATTTAGAATAAAACCCTTAATTTATTACTATGGCATAAAAGGTCCCACATGAACTGGCATACCCAGCAACAGAAAACAAAACAGTCAAGGTTTTTGCTACCAGGCTCAGTATACAGCAGGTGCTCAATACTTATTCTCTGAAGAAGCACACATTAGGGTTAATTGTGTGGAAACTTACCCTGGCTGATTAAGACTGCCTAGGAGAATAGTCCCCTAGGGGGAGAACTTGACTAAACTTCTTAATGAAGGTAGCCTAATTTCACTGCTTACTGGAAAAAGCACGCTCCCTAGAAAATGTAGATATATACAACTTCAATCCAGTTGCCCAAACCAGATTATTAGCAATACAAGTAAAGAGTGTTCACTTCTTACCAGCTTCTTTTTCTTTCAGCTGCAAAAGAGCTGGCATTGGAGGATGAAGAAAGTAACAATTTTCATGTCTTTGCTTAAATTCTTCAGCAGCATTGGGATCTATACCTAGAGCAAACCAGGCAACCAACCCATCTTCTTCTTCTCTTGGGATTTCCCCAGCATAATTACATAACTCTTTTTTCATTTCAAGTTCTACTCCTAGGAAAATCAAGGTGATCTTCTCAGGTTGAGCCAAATAATCCTTTACATCTGTGTAGTTCAGCTGACAAAGCCTGACTTCTGGCTGTTGGGAACTTTCTTTATTGCCACCTAGAGTAACCAAGGGATTTAAATCTGAAAAAAGGATATAAACTGTAGCTGGATGGCTTTCTTTAGCTAGTAGCCAGTCAGAATTATTTCTTTTTTCACTTTTCCGGTCCAGTAGTGTCCTGCTAAAATAATTTTCACATTCTTCCACTTCACTGCTTAGGAACCAAGGCTTCTTCCCACCTTTTGCATTAGCTAGTAAGTTAGCTATATGCTTATAACCCCAAAATTTAGCAATATCCAGTGCAGTCTGCCTTGACTTGTTGACAATGGATCTGTCACACCTACCAAAGAAAGATAAAATAAAATAGGAAATAAATGTTTTGGCAGTAATTACTACAATAAAATATTTCCAGAAGCATGTTATAGTCCCTGTATTTAACGATTGCATAGATGTCTTTTTCTTCTAGTGCATAATTTACTAATGGGAAGGTTAAAATAAATAATCATAAATGATGAAAAGTTAGAAATAGTAGATATTTATAATTTCTGGAGAATTATAAAATAAAAAGCAGTAAGTTTTATGTGCTATGAGATACTAAAATTTTATAAGGAGTTCTTGGTATTCACAGTGGGTAGGTTTACATTTCCTATTTGGAAGAAAAATATTATATTAACTAATAAATTTGCTTTGCTATTAAGTTTAAAAAGTTAATTCCTCAAAAAAAAGTTAAAAGCTTTTAGTTAGAAATTATGTTACATTTTTTATATAACAAAACTGGTCAGAGTTATTTACAAGCCCAATGATATTAAATACAGTTACAAGAAAAATTTAAAATAAAAAATTTAACCCAGAATTTTAATCATACACCCCTTTATGTGGTACAGTCTAAAATGTTTACCCTTTTTCAAGTAGAAATTGGACAACATCTGGGTGTCCATTCCTTGCAGCATACATTAAAGCAGTCCAGCCATTTTCAGAAGTTTCATTGAGAAGAGATGGAGAAAGACTGAGTATTACTTTTAACCTGGCTAGATCTCCTTCTGCAGCTGAACAGTGAAATTGGGATATTATTTCTTGCTTTGAACTTCTTTTTATAGAAGACATTTGTTCCTTAAAAAAAAAAAGAAAAAAGATCTCATTTACAATTGCGTTTTGAATCAATGATTGAATATTGTCTGAGTATGGATATAATTAGAATAGTTATGGATTCTACAACATACTCTTCAAAAGGTAAATAGTAGTTAACTGTCATCATAACAGACATTTCAAACTTTTATCAGCTGAGAATTTTAAATATAATTCAACATGGGGGATGTATAGAATAATGTACAAAGAGCTCTGGTAATACAAATGAGGGGGCCATATTCTTGGGAGAGGGAGTCAGTTAAGTTAATTTGCAGCATTTAAAAATGTCCTCAAAATAAAAACTGACTGCAGCATGACATCTGTCAGATTCTGTATTCAGTTTTAGTGATTTTGAAGCTATCAGATGAAAAACATATCTAAAAACATATTTGAAGGTGAGCAGAGGCACTTCAACATGGGGATTAAAACAAATAAAAGTAAAGGCGGAAAGTCAGAAGTTTTTTGCAGATGACAAGTAGTATTCCCTTAGACTCCATGATACCAAACAGGTCACTGCCTTCAGAGAAATGATGATCCTATAACAAATTACTCAAAAGCTAAGTTTCACATGAAAACAATTTATTGCTTTACTTGGCACAATTAATTCTGCCATCAATCTGGGACTGGTTTTTGTTTATGGTGTAAGGTAGAGGTCAAGATACATTTTTATCTCGTGGAATAATCCATATGATTGGGCATCATTCTTGAAATTACTATCCTTGTCCCATTGGACTGATTATCCTTGCCATGACCATATATTTTGGATCTATTAATAGAAAGCATTCTATTGGTTACTTTGTATACCCTTGAATCACAGAAGCTTTTTAAACCCTTAACTTCCTTGTCTGTTTTGTGACTGTTGTTTCAGTAAGAAATATCAAAAATAATTTTTTCATACCTCTTAATAAGTGTTGCCTAACCATGGATTGAAAGTGCTGTGCTCTTTTTTTTGGAAATGGTTCATATTTCAGTTGTCTGTGAACGTCTCAAAGTACTTTTTCAAGGTATAAACGTTTTTTTCTATCAAATGCTACTAAGAAAAGATTTGGGCTTCTATAATTGTAAGCAATAAGATGTTTAGGCTAAAAAGAAGGAAAGGTTATAACCATAATTTTACAACTGTTGTCTTTCGGGTTCTGGCACTATAATTTGGCTCATCAATTTTATAGAAGTAATATGAACAAAATTTAGGGAAAATCAGTGAAAGAGATTAACTTTGTGTCTGTTTACCTTCCCTGTTTGTATTTTTCTGCTACTTATAAATAAATAGGAGAAAACTATAAATAGGTGAAATATACAGGGATGCAAACATTTGGATGAAACCTAATAAAATCTGTTTATAACTTAAAATAGTAGGACTTATGTATTAGAAGACATTTTTTCTTTTACTCTAGAATTTATCTACTCATTCTCTTCATATTGATATTTATTCTCCAGAATAAGCTGACCATACCCTTCATAGCATCTCTTCTAAATGCTTTAAAAATATTGTAACAAAAGGTACAACTTTTCAGGGCTTTGTTTTGAAGTCCTGCTCTAATATATACGGACTCATGTGTAATCTCCCTTCCCAGCTGCTTTTCCCTTAAATTTATTTTCCATAAAATGTTATCACACAGACACTTTAGTTGACTTTAAGCAATACTTCACTCTCTCATGTTCTAAAGTCATGGTCACTTCTTCACTGTCCCAACAGGTCACTCCAGGTGATCCCAAAACTGTTCTCCAAAAATACAGTATTATTCAGTAGCCCCAGTACCATTCGGATGCTCATGCACATAGTATTCTCAGAAAAGTGGAAAATGTTCACTTCCCTCTTAGCTTTCTCAGCTCTAGAAGTAGAACCATTATCCATTCTAGAGAAGCACACAGAGTCTGAAATCTAACGCTATTGCTTGATTTACTTTTTCATTTCTCATTGACAAGTCCTCCAGGTGAGGATTTGAACGCAGGATGTGATTTAGCCCGCTAAATGCTACCCTTGGTATTCTGAGAAGTAATTTAAAAGAATCAGGTTTAAAGGGTCTTAGATTTTATCCAAACCAACATCCACCTTTTGCTGATGTGTAATTCGGGGCTCATGACTTGCCCAAGATTACATGGTTCAAGAGAGAAAGAGCAGACCTCAAATACGGCTCTGTCACTAAAGTCACCGACCATTATTTGGTGAATTCCACCTCCTTGGACACTCAGGATGGCCATTTAACGAAACGCCATCTACGCACTGTCTCTTATACGGGCAAATGCATTGAGAGATTATTTCCTTGCTAGTACTGCGAGATGCCTTCTTTTTATGTGAAACCAAACCCGAAGCAGCATTTCCTTTCACCACCTCAAAGACTGAAGATGGAGACGCCACCTGCTGCAAGACTCGCTGCGCTCCCCACCCGTTCCCAGGAGCGCTGGCTGTCCAGGCACTGCTCCCACGATTGCACTCGCGCCCCGGCGTCAGGCTGAGCCACACAACCAAACAGGGCCGGGCGAAGAGCGCGGACACAAACGAGAACTGGTCACCGGACCTACACTAGGGCCGACCAAGTCGCCGATGATGCTACTAACCAAAAGATGACAAGAACTGAAGAAAACGGAAAGTAGTCGAAGGATTGGGATAACCCCACTCACTCTTCCCGGTGCCGGATGAAGCCTTATCTGACTTCCGGTGGAGGGCCAGTGCCCTCGCACCGCTTTATGGGAGATGTAGTTTGAAGATCATAGGCTGTGAGCGACGCGAGAAGGGGCGGGAATTGGGGGAAGACGGTTCGGAACGTTCGCGCAAGAGTTCCAAGCTAGAACGACTGGCTTCCTGGCGGTGAGTGAATGGTTGATTTTCTTCCGGGTGAGACCGAGACGTGTAGAATATGATGCTGGCGAGAGAAAACTCAAGTCTGTGGAAATGGTTTAAGTTTTCTAGTATTTCCCACCCCGCCTATATAGTCCAATGCAATGGAATGTTCGAAGCATTCTTTAATGGTAAATAAAACTAAAGTATTAAGTGGCCAAATCATTCCAGTACATGACTTTGTTAAACAAGTTAGCCTCTGAACGTCAATCTCCTCATATGAAAAGTGGTACCGTGTTTTGATTCCCACCTCATTCACTAGTACTTTAAAAAGTACATAACAAGTGCCCACAACACCTTCTTCGATTGTTTTAGATAGATTTAAATAAGATAATGCACGCAGAGCTCTTAGGACAGTGCTAATCTAGAGCTATTACCCACAACACAATTATTGTTGCTGTTTCTTGTTATTTTATTTCGTTCTCCTTCATGCTCCAGTACCTATAGAAGTTAAGTGAGCCAGAGATTACAAAGGCAGTCTTCTAACTTCCAGATTTTTTACTTACTAAACTGCCTTCTTTGCAGTCAGCAACAGTTAAGGAAGCTTTTAAGGGTGACCATTGTTTCCTGCCCGGATTTTAGGCCTTAGAAACTCCTTCTTACAGTGAAGTCGTATGTACCCATTAACATTGTACTTTTATAACTGCTCTTTCGAGCTTTGTATCATGCTTCTTTCTGTGAATAGTTGTCTTCAGTCTTTAACAATTTCATTGATTAGACAGGAGGTCAGAAATACCAAGTTTTAATTAACCAAAATATGACCAGAATAGAGGAAACAGGGAAGTGATTGAAGGATTGGGATAAACCCTATACTCAACTTTTCCTGGTGTGGCTTTGAGCCTTTTTGACTTCCTGTAGAAGGCCCTTAATGGAATACTCACTCACTTGGAATACCCAGTCTTTGAATTCAGACATATATTAAGGTAAATATATTTGTGTAATGAACACTCATATATTAATCATATAGCATAAACAAGTATTAATATACAGCCCTCCTCCCAGCCTTTTAGATTCTTTGAAAGAAAATTCTAGATACCACATTATTTTTATTGACAAATATTTAAGAATAAACTTTGAAATTATGAATATATATCTATATCTTTTAAAAGAGCTTTTATAATTAAAGCTCTTTAAAAAGAACATTACTAAATATCATTAGTACAACTTAAATTTTACAGTGATTCTGTAATATCATAAAAGAGACATTGAATATGAAAGTTAATCATCTCATAAATTTTATGTTTTACTCAAATCAGAATCTAAACAAAGTCTGCACGTTACATTTATGTTTTTTAATCTATAAGTTACCCTCTAGTATTTTTCTTGCAGTTTGCTTGACCATTTGCTCTATAGAATTTTCCACATTCTGAATTTTGCAAATTGTACTCCTGTGGTGTCCTTTCTCCTGTATATTTTGTAAACTAGTAATTAAATCTACAAGATTATTTGGATTGAGGCAAAAAAGATTTCAGAGGTGTTATTATTTCCTTCCTATTGCTTTACGTTAAGAGGCATATACTGTCTGATTGTATCTCTTTTTTGCCATGTTGTAATTGGTTATTGGGTTTAGATATTGAAATTTGATAAATTTTGTGATAAACATCATAAATTCCAGTAACTTTTCAGCGAAGAGTTTTAGCAGCCATTGATGATTATTGCTTAGGTCCATTATTTCATTGAGAGTTGCAAAATGGTGATATTCTAATTTGATTATTCATTCTACATTTTCTAACAAAAATTCTTTTATAATAAACAACTTTACCTCATTAAATATCTACACAATTTATACAGGAAGAGTAGCGTAAATGCATTTTCTCCTCCTTTATTTACTAGTTTTTATACTAATGAATTTCCTAATATCTTTCAAGTTTTTAAGTATATTTACAAACTCATGGATGTTGAAATTTTTAAATGTATGTTATGTCATTGAAGATATTATTTAAAAATATTTTTATAGTATTTATTATTTTGATGCTCAAGTTGTTTCTTACGGGACTAGTGGGTTCCTGCGTTCTTTTGACCAAGTTACTCTAGTACTTGATAGTTTACTTCCTTTCTGGCATGACACAATGCTTTAGACTCATCTTGTAAATATTCTGCACAGACCTGGAATCAGCCCTTTCTCCAAGGAGCCTTGGTTTCTTTTAGTAAGAAATGGTATTTAGGTACCACGGTTTTTGTACTCAGGGTCCTCATTACTAATGGGTTACTGAATACTTTGAAGGTACTCCTCTCCTGGGGAAACTGAAAAGAGACAGATCCTATCCAATAGGAGTTTACATTCTAAGGACATTTTAGAAACAACATAGATAGTAATGCCTTAAAGTAATGTTTTCATTTATTATGTTCCCATTTAGAAACTTAAAAGTTTCTTCAGTAGCTATGAGAAAAAGTTAAAACTCTTAAGCCTAGTCTTAGATACCTTCCTTAATATAGACCGAACATACATTTTTAGCCATATCTTTCCCAAGAGTTTTATATGTCCTACATAAACTGTCTGTCTGATCTAGACAAACTGACTTACGAGTATAACTGACCTAGGAGACCTCTTATGCTTTCCTACTTCTATACATTTGCTAGTGCCAGTTTTTCTAATTTAAATGCTTTTTCTTAACCAAATATTACCCATTTCTTAAGCCCAACTTGAGTCTCTTTTTTAATAGGTCTTTTAGATCATTCCTGTCCTTTTGATTATCAGTTTATCACCAGCATCCCCTTGCTTTTGCCACTTCAGTGTATTCTGACCTGTCTTCATTTACCAGTAATTATATTTCTTTGCCCAAGGGCTTTTTCTTGTCACCAAAGCCCACTTTGCCCTCTTGCTCAGCATACCAACGTGCCAGATAATTAATACTACCTGGGCACAGCCTTCAGCTAATAACTGACATGAATGTGTATATAAATACCTCTGTCCTCTCCTTTTTGCTGCACTGGCTACCTGGTTCTCAACTGGCTGCCAGATTTCCCCAGTGGGATTAGGTTACTTTTTCTATCTACAGTGGAAACTTGATTGATAACCCTTTATTGTCGCCTTCCCTTTCCCGTGTCACTTCCTCTCTCCCCTACCATTGTTTCCTCCCAGATAGCCAATTTTTTGTGAATCCTTGTCTCATGATATGTTTCTGGGCAAACCTAAACTAAGACAGGATTTTTTTCCTCCTTTCAATTCACAACCCTATTTCATAGTAGTTGTAGTAATTAGCTTCCTCTGCATAGCTTGGGAGAATTATTAACTATCAGTAAATAAATAAATAAATCCCAATTACCACTCATTCTGGAAGACACTATATTTTATTATGCATGTAAGAATCAATGTTATTGCAAATCAATGCATGGAATTTGGATTGATTGTTTTTGAGTGGAATGATTTGGAGTTCGCATTTGAAAGCACTATTTTTTCTCTGCTCATCCATACTATCATTTTGCACAATGGCTTATCTCTTACTATTACCAGTCTTCTAAGACCTCATGTACCTTTTGTTGTACTTTTTGGTTTTAGCTGCTCTGGAAAGTTATTCTGTACCTTTTTTTTGGGTGCTCTGCAAATGAATGTTGCATATAACACACAGACTGTTTCTTAATACAAAAATATGCCAAGTATATCCTGCAAATTTAGTGAAAATCCATTCAGTCTTTTTTCCCTTAACCAGAAAGAAACTTGATTTTATGGACAATATTTAAATAAAAATTAATGTAGATAATTTTACTTGGTAATTTTATATTAGTTGGACATAAACTTTATTCTTGTCACACATTGCTTTAAAAGTTTTGTATTAACACTTCATATTTTTGCCTTTTCTAATAGGGTATAATCTTTTAAATGAAGAGAGATTAAAAAAATCTACAGTCATAGAGCTGCTTTTTCACATATACAGCACTTAATAGAAGTTGGTCATTGATAATGATGAGGTATGCGTGGAACTGGTTCAACTCTACAGGATTTAGAGGTGAATTCAATAAAAGTGATGGGATCTTGAACTCTACATGAAGTCCTTGATATAAGAATTTCACATGTAATTACAAAGAGGGGCATTTCTAATTTACCCACATCATACAAAAATTCTACATTCTTGACTACACCAAGTTTACCCTGAACTTTGGACTAACTGTTCCCGCCTTTTAAAATGCTCTTCTAGCAGACTGCCCTGGGCACCTCCCAAGATTACCTACTCGGAGGCCCACTCGGAGGCTAATTGCTCTTCTGATCTCTTATCTGCACAGATTATCTTTGCTTTTTTTAAAAAATTGAGCTATAATTGACATACAATACTGTATTAGTTTCAGGTGTATGCATAATGATTCAATAATTGTGTATTTTGTGAAATGATCACTACAATAAGCTTACATCGGTCACTGTACATTTTTACAGAATTTTGTTTTTCTTGTGATAAGAACTTTTAAGACCTGTTCTCTTAGCAGCTTTCAATTTATGCAATACAGTATTATTAAGTGTAGTCACTATGCTATACAGTACATCCCCATGACTTACGTATTTTATAGCTGGAAGTTTGTACCTTTGATTCCCTTCACTTATTTTGCCTACCACCCTATCCCTTGCTTCTGACAACCATCAGTCTGTTTTCTGTATCTGTGGACTTGGTTTTTGGATTTTTTTGTATATTGGCTGTAGGCTTGTCATATATGGCCTTTATTATGATGAGCTATGTTCCCTCTATACCCGTTTTGTTGAGAGTACTGAAAATATTCCATATATTGACCTGAATGGTGTTAATCTGGCTGTAGATATGAATAAAAATTCTTTGAGCTGTACAATCAAAGATTGATGAGTATTATAAATTAATGTTTATGCATTTTTCTGTATGTAAATAATATAAGGGCTGTCCAGAAAAACTCCAGTCATAAATGCCTCTATTTTTCCTATTACATGGCTGGATACTTTCTGGACAGCCCTTGTACTTCAATTAAAAAGTAAATAAAAATGAAGGCATCTATAAAAAATACCTTTCCCTTAAATTTTCTAATTGCAGGCTCCTTCTTGCCATTCATGTATCACTCAGAAGTCACCTTTTTTAGAGGGCTTCCTTGATTATCCAGTTTATAGCGGCTCTCCTACTAATTTTTTTTTTGACATTTTGATTTTGATATTTCTTGTTTCTGATTGTTATTTATTATTGTTCCCTATTAAAATGTAAACTAATTAATGAAAAGGTCCTTGTTTATCTCACTACTCTTTTCCCATGACCTGGAATGTTGACTGGTACATAGGAAATATTCAATGACTATTTGCTGATGTTCAATCAGTGGTGATTTTTATGTTAAGTCAAATATATTTTTGATGTTGCTACCCTAAGTGGCTAATTGGAACTTCTCAAATAACATTAAGCAGGCATGCATCTGATTTTCTGCAGTTATGTTTATTCGTGTGTTTATTGAATTTAGCCAGGAAAGTAATATGTATTTGTTCCCTTCAAGTACTCATTGCCTAATGAAATAAAATAGATGATAAACAATTACTAACTTCACTCTATTCCATAATAGAGTGAAGACAAGTGGAGAGCACTTTGCAGGCACCCAACTACACTTACAGAGTAGGGTTAGCAAAGGTATAGTGGAGTGCTTATACATATGTTATTCTCTCCTTCCAGCTCTTCTGGAAAGAGAGTATGACCCAGGCTCTGGAGAGCTAGATGTGGCCTTGTGCCTAGTTCTAGTTAAAGCACTGTGGACATAGTGGTGCTTTCTTGGGCCAAAGCTGTTATGAAACAGTACATAGCCCTCTCTAGACAGTCTGACCAGGCGTCCCTTTTCAAATGAGACAGAAGACAACAATACTGTCCCATTTCAAATGGTACAGATGGTCAACCTAGTCTGCTAAATTCAACATGTAAATAGACTGACCATACGTACTGTTTGAAACGGGACAGTACCATTGTTTTCTGTCCACTTTAAAACAGGACATCTGCTCAGCCTACCTCTAGATCTTTATTACCTTCTTATGACAGTCTGTATATGGCATGTTAACATGACAGATCACCAGGAGATGAGACTGGCATTTACCCTTAGGAGGGAGCTGGAATTTGCATGAGTGAGAGATAAGCCTTTTTGGTGTAAACTACTGAGATTTCACGGTTAGGTTGCTACCTTGCCATAACCTAGGCTATTCGGAGTAGTACAGAGACTAGGAGGTAACAACCTCTGAACTGACTTTTGAAGGGCCAGGGACAGTGCAGGACAAAATCTGTTTGTCAGGGTTAGAACCTTATCCCTTAAAAGAGTAGGAGCAAATTTCAAGATAAAAATAAATTAGTACTCTAGATTCTAAGGGGGTCTTAGAGTCTACTAAATAACACATATATCAGAAAAACACACCATAAAATCCTGATATTCAAGGGCCCTTGTAGGCAGAGTGCAGACAGTACTCTGTCAGCAGTCCAAAACTTGTCTGATTTAAGGCCTGTTGTGCTGACTCTTTGCAAATACATTTCCCCTTACTTAAAATGACAGCATATAATAGCAGCTGGAAGAGATGACCAAAATAAAACTTTACCCTTTGTGATGTGTACATCCAGAAATGCTTTTAATCTTTAAATACACTCATTTATGGTTTTTATGGGTACCAAGCCACTTTTGTTGAGTTTAATGGTAATTTCGTCTGTCTTAGGATTTTCAGAAACAATTTTCAGACTTTTTCAGTTTTAGAAGTATGTGAAATAACTGTATTTTGCACACAGACATCAATTTAGTTTGTCTTTTATAAAGAATTCCCAAACAGCAGTTTATTCTTATTTACAAATTATCTCTCCCCTTTTGCTGTATGAATTATGTTTTCTGAAGCAATAACCGTGATGTGAGGAGGAGGCTGTCTGATCAGAGGCAAAATGAACATTGCTTGAAAGAGCAGTATTCTTTCTGTGTACTTGTTAATTGATGTGGTAATTTAATCATTGAGCCATTGCTCACATTTCACATTTAAGTCACTTAAGCTTGATTTTTCTTTTTTAGAATGTCTAGGCTGATGAGGATTTAAATAGATTTATAGTATTTAAAAATGTCCTCAAAACTGATTGCAGCATGACATCCATCGGATTCTGTATTCAGTTTTAGTTTTGTTATTTTGAAGCTATCAGATGAAAAAAAAACTAAATTTAATATTCTGCAACAGGTTTTTCCATCAGTATGCTAAAGCCTGGAGGAGCACAGTATATATTTTTTTAGTCTTAGTCTTCTATTTTTCCTTAGGATATTTTTGACCCCAGATACTTTTTCCTTTAAATTTGACTGAGCTGTGATCATGGCTCCGACCTCTAGCCTTGAAAGAAGAGGAGTTATGCCTCTCAGGAGCGATGCCTCAGGCACTTTGCAAGGTGGCTGGCAGGGATTATTTCCCAGGCTATGAAGCGCTGACCTTCTGCAGAGAGTGAATGTCTGCAGTGCACGTAAATTCCTTCAGCGGTGATTGAGAGCCTTAGGTTTGTTACCTGCTCTATGAATCAGAGTGGAATCCATTCTATCTTATGGAGGACAGGTAATTTAGTGCTATTATTTAAAGCCACATGTTATGTGCTCACATGTCAGTTAATTTACTGTGGAAGGTGAATATAGCCTGTTTTTGAGTCCCGTACAGGGTTAGTTCAGAAGTAAATCTGGAATTTTGGAGTGAGAAACTGGGATGACTTTACTATGATTAGAGGGCACCTTACCTGTTATGTCTTAAAAAAAAAAAAGCCCAACAGTGCTTTGTCAGCTGTCCCCAATTTGTCTGATTTTAATATCCCAAAGAGGATTTCTGTTGCCTTCCTAAGCTATCATTACAACAGTAATATAATACTGATTGCTACTATATTCTAAGAATACATTAGAAAGAGGAATGGAATTTAGAATGATTAATAAACACTTTTGAAACTGTGGGCTGGCATTTTGTTTTTATTCTCTGAACTGAACTGTCAATCTGAATCCAATAAATTTCTAGAGTTTTGAAAAAACTCTACAAGACTGTGCTATCTCTCTATCTCATTATTCCAAAAAGTATTTACATATTTTGACATAAAATACTGATTTTCAACATTATATGTGATGATCATGAACACTAATGTTAAAAATGCTTTATTATTTTTAAGTTCTTGTGAAAATACTTGAGAAGCCAGTATTGCCATGCTGCTGTCTAGCCTGTTCCAATATAAATCCAAGCCACAGAATTGTGGGAAAGCTAGAATAATTTAAGAGAGGAGCTGCATCACTGAAGGCCATGTGAAATATTTAGAAATCCAAATAAAGAACTATTACAAAATGCTCCACCACTCCTCTATTTGCTATCTACCTAGACTTTTAAATAAATAATTACAGAGGCTGTAATTCTGGTAGATAAACCTACTTCACCCCACCTCCTCACCTGTAGTGCTTCTTCTTGACTAATTCCTACTTGATTTTCAAAACTAAATTCATGTGTCACCATCTCAGGGAAACTGAATTATATCCCCTTGTCTGCTTCCAGAGCACTCTAAATAAACCTTTTTCATAATATTTTATAGTATAGATATTTGTTTTTTTTCTATTATCCAAATGATTAGGAGCTCCTTTAGGGATCAACTATCTTTTTCATCTTTGCATCCTTAGAGGCAACCATAATGCTGGACACATGTTACACCCTCATAAAAGTTAAATGAATTCATGAATGAATCAGAAAGGAAGAAGAGGAAGGAGGGACAAATTAACACTTATGTCCAACATAAAACAATCCGTTACTGGTAGAAGGGGAATTTTGATCCACATCTCCAAGATTCCCTGGTGGTTAATTGATAAACATTTGGAAAGCTTATTCTGCATTATTTTTAGATGAGAAAGTCTGTTTATTAATACAGCAGTATCAAATATAAATACTGCCATGTAAATGTTCTCTGTTTTTCTCTGGGCTTTAAATACTCACCTGGTATCCTTTTCCAATTGAAAGCTTCATTTTTTTCCTTTAGAAAAAAAAGTTACGTTTTATGTAATGCCATAGGACCAATACAAGAACGTAAAATACTGAAGTTCCTTTCGAAATGAGTGTGAGGATAGAGTGACTCATAGGAAGCAGGTTATATATAAGGATAATGTATTTGATGATATTCAAATTCATTCAGAAAATACCAAATAAATCAGAGTAGATTTGCTAGTTCATCAGTTGTGCTGCTGCTTCATCCCTATTAGTAAACTGTAACACATTTTACAAAGACTCATCATTTCCCACAGGACACAGCTCTAGGTTAAGCCTAAAAAGCAACTTTCATTATAGATCATTCATTGAAAGAGTGAAACAATTACGTATCTCTCTGAAGATATTGACCAAACACTCTATTTTGAAGTAGTGCATTGTACTGGATTACTTATTTAATACTTTGGCTGTTACTGAAACTTGGAAAAGTATGTAGATTCCCTTTTGGTCTTACTAATATTGTTAGAAATGCAACAGATATATTCTGGAAAGAAAATATGATCCTCATCAAGCCTCTCAAAAACTAAAATGTAATTTCCCAATTGTTTTAGTTGTATGCAGGTTACAGTGCCAGGAAAAGTTGTTCTGAGAATATATAGAAATTGATATTTATCCATTTGACTTACTTTAGTACTCATTATTCTGTGACACATTGATGTAACCTTTTTTGTGTTCTGTTGATAACTTGTCTTTTAGAAATATAAATGTAAAAATGTAGGGGCTCTTCTTTTGTATTTAATGTATCTGAATTTTCTTTTGAAAAATCAGAATAAAATGCACAAGATCTACTTTTTATTATTATTTTTTTGGTGATTCTCTGGTTGGGAATCAAACCCAGGCTGTGGTGTTGAGAGTGCTGAAGCCTAGCTACTACACCACCAGAGAACCCCATAAATCTACTTTTCTCTAATGGACAAATCATAAGATCTTGGCTCATTTTAGGCAAATTAGTTCTTCTCAGGAGTCAAATAGTCTCACTGGTAATAGTTGACTCCTTTCTCCTGAAAGTAATGAGTTTTTGTCACCTTTCTTTGATATTGGGGTTAGAATTTTTATTTTTTTTAATTTTTTACATTTAAAACCTCAGAGTTATTTGAGTATGTCAGATTTGGGTAATTTAAATTAAACTGAATCTTGTGCTGTTGATGGTTTTAAATATAATTCAGATTTGGAAAAATATTTTTTTTTAGCAATTGAATGATTGCTTAAATCACAAGTTGAGATTTCTGTGTTTAAATGGCATATCTTTTTTATAAAACTAATAGCTTGCAAGAAATTATTAGCATTTAAATTTCAGTCTGTTTTCTTTTTTCTTTCACTAAGCATTTGCAGGGAGTTATACATTTATGCAGATCGTTCCATGGGACTTTTTTTTTTTTACATTGTTCATTTTACCTAGCTCTCCTGACTTTACCTTTTCATTACCAAGGACTAACTCACAGAATAAAATTTTTCAGCCTCATGATTGAAACAGAAATGGAATTAACAAAGTTGATTCATCAATAACCGTGAAAGAAATAAACTGTAGCAATGGATGTATTGGATTTAGACCAACAACATTTATATAGGTAGTTATAGTCACATGATTTTAACCAATTTGAAACTTCAATAATTTGTGTAAATAGGATTATTTAAAAGACAAACTTGATATGTACTGATGAAGTAATAGTTGATTACTTTTTTTGGCACAACTCCATTTCATTTCTTCCCCCAAATTCTTTTTGCTTCCCATTTATGGATATGATAACAATTAGTTAACATGGCATTTTAATTAATAATGCTTGCCTGGGTTCAAAACTTGACTCTGCTGCTTATGTGCTGGGACTTTGGGTCAGTTATTTAATCTCTGTCTCAGTTTTCTTATCTGAATAATGGACCAATTAATAATTAGTAATTTTCTTATGAAATTAAAGGATTAAATGAGTAAATACATATATAAAGCTTAGAAAAACATTGCCATGTACAATTTAAAACAGTTGGGGTTAATTCTTAATTTGTTGTTAAGGTAATAAAACTAGAGTATTTTCTTCTTGAAATGGAGTTGCATCAAATGACCATCTAGAATAAAAAAGTGAGTTGCATGAAACAATTTTATCATCAATAGTTAATTGTGGTTTTAATGGAGGAGTTAGCAGAGAAGTAGAAGCAATCTCCAACACTACTTGCTTCTTCAACAATTTAATCTTCATACTACAGTTTATGGAAACTATGACCATCTATTCTGCTTCTTCTTTAAAATAATTTTTTATTCTTAAATTACACCCAATAAATCTAGTACCCAGCTGACAATATACATAGCTATTACAGTATTATTGTTGATACTCCCTATGCTATACTTTATCCACCGTTACTACATTTTGTAACTACTAATTTGTGCTTCCCAATCCCTTCCCCTTTTTTAACCATTCCCCCAACCTCCTTCTCATCTAGTAACCATCAAAATGTTCTCTGAGTTTGTTTCTGTTTTGTTTGTTCATTTGATTTTTAGATTTCACATATATGAGTTAGTGAAATCATATGTTATTTGTCTTTTTCTATCTGACTTATTTCACTTAGCATAATACCCTCTACGGCCACCCATGTTGTTGCAAATGGCAATATTTCATTCTTTTTATGGCTGAGTAATATTCCATTGCTTATATGTACCATTTCTTCTTTATCCATTCATCTGTTGATGGACATTTAGGTTGTTTTCATATCTTGGCTATTGTAAGTAATGCTGCAATGAGCATATGGATGCATGTGTCTTTTCAAATCAGTTTTTTTGTGTTTCTTCAGATAAAAACCAGAAGTGAAATTACTGGGTCCTTTTTTATCTCTTGTTATGGCCTTTGTTTTATAGTCATTTTGTCTGGTATAAGTATTGCTACTCCAGTTTTTTTTTTTTTAATTAAATATCTTTCCCCATGCATTTATTTTCAGTCCGTGTGGGTGTCTCTTGATCGAAAGTGAGTCTCTTATAGGTAGCATATGTCAGGGTCTTGTTTTCTTATCCATTCACCCCATGTCTTTTGTTTTCAGCATTTAATCAATTGAAAGTAATCATTGATAGATATGTAGTTACTGCCATTTTATTTTTTCTTCTTAAAGAAGCCCCTTAACATTTCTTGTAATACTGATTTGGTGGCAATGAACTTTACCTTTTTCTTGTCTGAGAAGCTCTTTATTTCTTCTCTGATTCTAAATGATAGCTTTGCTGGGTAGCATAATCTTGGTTGTAGTTCCTTGCTTTTTGTCATTTTGAGTATTTTGTGCCAGTCCTTTCAGGCCTGCAAAGTTCTGTTGAGAAATCAGCTGACAGTCTTAAGGAAACTCCCTTGTAGGTAACTAACTGCCCCTTTCTTGCTGCTTTTGAGATTCTCTCTTTGTTTTTAACCTTTGCCATTTTCATTATGATATGTCTTGATGTGGTACTCTTTGGGTTCATCTTGTTTGGGACTCTGTACTTCCTGGACTTGTGTGTTTATCTTCTTTGCCAGGTTAGGAAAGTTTTTTTGTGATTATTTCTTTGAAAAGGTTTTTAATTCCTTGCTCTCTTCTCCTTCTGGTACCCTTATGATGCAAATGTTGTTATGGTTAATGTTGTCCCGGAGGCCCTTAAACTGTCCTCATTTTTAGGATTCTTTTTCCTTTCTGCTTTTCTTACTGGGTGTTTCTGCTACGTTATCTTCCAAATTGCTGGTTTGATTCTCTGCTTCATCTGATCTATTGTTGATTCCCTCTAATGTGTTTTTCATTTCAGTTAGTGTATTCTTCATTTCTGACTAGTTTTTAAATACATTTTCTATCTTCCTTTCTATATTTCCTATCTCTTTGTTTGAAGTTCTCACTGAGATCACTAAACATCCTTTTAACAGGTGTTTTGAATCTGTATCAGGTAGATTGCTTGTCTCTATATTGTTTAGTTCTTCTTCTGGGGTTTTGTTCTGTTCTTTCATTTGGGACACATTCTTCTTTTTCTGTTTTGACCTTGTAGACTTTATTTATTTTAGATTAGGGAAGGAGTTATAGTGTTAGTTTATTCCTACTCTATGTGGTAGGCATAGATTATTATTCTCATTTTTCTAAGGCTCTCTACCAGCTTAGATAGATTGAATAACTTCCCTAATGTCACCTAGCTAATCTTTGTGGCAGAATGTGTAGATTTAGCCTCATATTTCACCTTCTTTTTATGTAATAACTATTTCTAATTATCAAAATTATTAAATGTGACTATATTTAGGAAAAAAGACATTAAAGGCAAAATTTACATCTAGATTATATTAGACTTAAGGCCATTGATATTATAAAATGATCAACAAAATAGGAGTGGTGCTAATAATAGCTTTTGTTTGTACTAAGTGGAAGAATAAGAACTCCTGCCATTAGGTTTTCATAATATAGGAGAATATAACATTTGTTTAGAACATTATCTCAATTGATGTATTTTGAAAAGTCATATAGTCAGAGTTTTTAAGTAAAGAACAGATGCTAAAATTAGAATATCTTTGAAATATATTTTAAGAAGAACTATGTTCTTTAAATGAGTCTGTTGGCAATTCTTGGAAACATGAAATAAGTAGTAAATCTATCCTTTGTTAAGTATTATGTGTAAAGATCCTTAAAATCATCAACAGTGGGATAGATTGAAAACTAAAAAGACATTTAAAATATGAACTTATTAGTAATATTTAAATGAACTTCAGAATTAAATATTGACTTTCTTACCACTGGCTTTATTTATAATGAGACTCTATTTGAGAGAGGCACCAGTCAGTTTTTGTCAGGCTATACTATGGTACCAACCAACTCCTAAATTTCAATGACTTACAATAATACGGATTTATTTTTTGTTCATGTTACAAGTCTATTGCAGGTTGACATATAATACATTCTCACATTATTGTAATGCAGCCTCAATTGTTGTGCTTTCTTTTGTGGTCAGAAAGGAAACTACAAGATGGCGTTCAGATTCCTGTTTGTGTCACAGGTCACTTGGGCTTACTTTGGAATGACCAAAGTTGGGCGGTTGAGCCTGAGAGTGTGGTGGTAGAAAATATGCATATTTTTTCATAGGGAGAGTCACTAGAGAGAGAATATATAAGGTTTAGGAGTAAATATTTTGAATAAATAATAAAATGTACCTTATGTGCCATGGTAATTCCTAGGTTTGGACTCTGCTCAAAATAAATATTGCAGTTTTTTGTGGAGAATGCTTACCACTACAATTGTATTTTGTGGACAATATCTACATCTTTTAGTGTTTTTATTATTGGACAGGGTTCTATTATTTTTGTTGGATCAAAATTTTTCCTGCATCTTCTGTGTCAACAGTTTGCCAGTGTTAAGGCTTTTGACTTCAAGAAACAGAATCCATAGAAATGAGTATGAATACAATGGGGGAAGAACCTGGTTATATAGCTACAGTGGAATGTTACGGAAAACATGGGTAGGATGTACTGCTTGCTGGGCTTTTGTGGAACTGGAAAGCTGTCCATCTCTTTCTCTGTTTTCTTCTCTCTCTCTTTTTTGCGTGGAGCAGCCTGGGCTTATTTTTTCTTAATTTCTCTTTGCAAATGGGCATTTCTCTCTGTTTTTTATTATGCATTTTGTACTCAACAGCAACTCCATAGCTCTTGAGTTTACCTGTCACCACTTCCAAAAACATCAGAGACTGAGCTTTTATTTATTTATTTATTTATTTATTTATTTATTTATTTAATTGTTAGACTTATTGGGGTGACATTTGTTAGCAAGAATTACTGAACTATCTTTTCTGAATTCCCTCTGAACTCCCAGGAGAGAGAAGTACTGTCCAGCTGTCTATGACTGACCAGGGTCATGGAATTTAAATCTCTATGGACAGGGGAAGTAGGAGGGACAACCCACAGAAAAACAGTTGGACAGACAGCCCCAAAACTGTATATTGTTTTATAATTCTTGGTAAAAAATAAGCAGCTTTAAAATGAAATTTTTTCTTTTTAACAGTAACAGTTCTCAGTTATGGTATTTTACTCTTTGGTAGACAGGAAGCAGACTGATAAGGCAACTAATAGGTCAATTTTTTAAAATTGAGATAACATTGGTTAATAACATTTATATTATATAAATATAAATAATTATAATTATTAATATTAATAAAGTTGCTTTCAAGGCAACTAGCAGGTCAGTTTTTTATAACTGAGGCAACATTGGTTAATAACATTATTTATATATTACATGAAAATTAATGTGTACAGTAATCTATTAATATCAATAATATTAATAACATATCTATATTATCATATTTTAGATACATAACATTATAATTTGATATCTGTACACATATAACATGCTTACCACCAAAATTCTAGTTTCCATTCATCATCGTATATTTGACCTCCTTTACCTATTTTGCCTTCTTTCCGTCTCTTTTCCCCTCTACCAATCTGTTGTCTATATTAATGTTTGTTTTTGTTTCTTTTCTGTTTTATATTCCACATGTAAGTGACATACTGTTTTATTCTTTTCTGACTTATTTCACTTAGCATAATACCCTAAAGGTCTGTCTATGTTGTTTTATATGTTAATATTTCATCTTTTTTATTGCTGAGGTAGTATTCCATTACCTATCTATAGATCTTCTTTATCTGTTCATCCACAGATGAACACCCGGGTTTTTTCCAACTTTAGCTATTGTACATAATGCTGCAGTGAGCATAGTGGTGAATATATCTTTTCAAATTAGTGTTTTATATTCTTCAGATAAATACCCAGAAGAGGAATTGCTGGGCCATACGGTTTGTTACGAAATTTTTGAGGAACCCCTCCACCACTTTTTCATAATGGCTTAACCAGTTGCATTTTTCCCAACGGTGTACAAAGTTTCCTTTTCTCCAAATTCTTTCCAACACTTATTTCTTGTTCTTTTTGAAGTTAGCCATTCTACAAGCTGTGAGGTGATATTTTATTATGGGTTTGGTTTGCCCCTAATAATTAGTTATGTAGAAAATCCTTTTGTATGTCTGCAGGCCATCTGTATATCTTCATTAAAAAAATGTTCAGATCCTCTGCCCATTTTTTAATCAGATTGTCTTTTCGTTGTTGACTTGTATGACTTCTTTATATATTTTGGCTATTAACCCCTTATCAGAAGTTTATTATTTATAAATACCTTCTCCCATTAGTTTGGTTGCTTTGTTTTGTTTTGCTCCTGGTTTCATTTACTGTGCAGATGCTTTCTTGTTTGATGTAGTCCCATTTGTTTGTTTTTGTTTCCCTTGCCATTGGAGCCAAATCCACAAAAAAATCCAAAGACTGCTGTCCAGTAGCTTATTGCCTATGTTTTCTTCTATGTATTTTGTTGTTTCAGGTCTTACATTCAAGACTTAAATCCATTTTATGTTAATTTTTTTGAATGGTGTAAGATAGCAGTCCAGTTTCATTCTTTTGAATGTAGCCTAGCAGGTCAGTTTTGAAGCTGCTAAATTGTAAGAGGAAACAGTATTGGGTATACTCATGTTTTTTTATACACTTTGTTCCTACCTTACCCAAGAGGCAGTGTTAGGTCGGTGCTTCAACTACACAACTAGCCATCTCCCATAAGACCCACAGATACTGTAAATTATGTTCCAGTAAAATGAGAGAAAAACAGAAAGCCTTGTTATTTTTCTCAAAAAAGTATTCCAGTTTTTCTCCAACTTTAAAAATACATATTAAATTTGTCTCATATAATTTCAGTATTATTTAAAATTCTGTGAAGTTTAGCTGCACTAGGAAAGCAGATTAAAAATATAAGTGCATTATATTTTTCCTCCAACTTTTTATTTAGGAAGTTTGTAATCATTAAAAAGTTTGAAAGGATAGAAAAATAATTTCCCATATATCCACCAACTAGATTAATCAGTTTTTTCACATTTGCTTATATCTCCTTGCATGTACACTTATATCTTCCTTCACTTACTAGACATTGTTTACTCAATTAAAAGAAAAATTACTTAATTCCTCTTAGAAAAACTTTATTACTTTCACTTTTTTTGGAGGGAGTATTGCAACCACCTCTTTTTTTGTCACATAAATAAGGCTCTTGTAAAATATATGCCTCAATCAAATGTGAATAACCAAAAATCTCAGGAGCCTTCTCAGTCACCTGTTATACTCCTCTTTTATAATAAGAGTCTTATTACAATGTAGATATAATGATATAACTTTATCTGTTGCCAGAAAAAAATTTATCAGTGGCTTACACCCAAAACTCTTTAAACTCTATGTCACTGCTTGTTTTACAGATCAGTTTGCCCATGCATGCTATTTCATTTGTTTTTATTTCATTTCTATATGCTAGAAAATAATTTAGAGTCAACAGTAGGTGGCAGTGCTAGCAAAGGTTGTGACTTTTGGTATATGTGCAGTTTAGAAAAGGAATGCATCTTTCAAATTTACAAGATAATACAATTAGTAAGGAATCTTTAAATAGAAACTTACATTTATTGCCAATTAATTTTATTTCAAGAACTATTTTAGGAATCATTTGAAAATTGTAAGATATTTTATTTTAAATAAAAACACTGGTTGAGAGACTGAATTTTATTTTAACTGAGAAAAGCCAGCTTGTTTTTTTCATTGTTTTTGGCTTATTCTATAACTGAATACTTATAATAGAAAGATTAGGTAGTTTGAATCCTGTTAAAATAGCAGAAAATATGTCACAGCAACATCATCTATTTTTATTGATGAAAAGGTGGTTATTTTGAAATTTTGTGGCAAACTTCAAGAAGGTGTTTATAAGTAAAGTACTCTGGTTCGACAGGGTAACGTATTTTAGAAGGCTTAAATTGCTATGGGTATTTGGGAAATAATTTAAAATATCCTTTTTAATTACATTTTGTTTTATAGACCATAATTTTGTTGCATTTCTTTCCTTTCATTTTAAAGAAAAGGAACCTGAAAAATAAAATAATTTTTGTTTTCATGAGGTGTTCAATTTGGTTTTTTAAATTGTTGTATCATTTTACTAGAAACAATAAAGGCTTTTGAGGATAACATAAAAATATTTAATGTTTCTTATATTTTAATAGATCTATATATGCATTTGAATTACTTACATTTTATTTAAATATTCATAAGTTTATACATCCATGTGTCATCTAGACCTTAGTTAACAGCATATTAGTTGATTTCTATTATTAAATTAGTTTAACTTATTAAGAACTCAGAACACTTAAAATTACAATAAAATTGAGAAATCGTGGTTTAATGGGGTCATTGCCCAGATGAAGAAACCAAGGCCCAGGAGAGATTTCACTGAAGGAGACTTAATAGTGTCGAAAGACCTTGTTATATTTTTCTTGCTTCTCAGGCTGACTCAGAAATGACTCAGTTGCAAATTATTATTTTATTTACTTATATTCCACAGGCTCCTGAATTTTTTAGGGTGGGTGGAGGGGGCAGAATCTGGCAGAGAGTGTCATTCACTAAGTCCTATATTTTATTAAGAAGAAAATGATTTTAACAAATATTTTTATCTCTGCCAAGAAGCACGTATTTTAGCCACTTAATTAACTGAATAATTGACTTCATGACCCCATTTGCTTGATGTGTAATTAAAATTAGATGAGTCTCTCTGAACCCTAGTTTCAGTGCTTTTTAAGAAATACTCTATGCAGTGACAACTATTATTATTCCTACACTTTAAGACTCATAAGTGATAAAATGACAAAATATTTAAGTTACATTAGAATAAAACAATAAATCATCAGGAGACTTGAATAGGATAAAAGGATTCTTAGGTGTAATCACTGATTCCCAAAGAGCAACATTTTCCATGAAAAACAAAACAGAAGCAAACCTTAAAATTTTCTTTCAGGATTACATAGAAGTAGGAAGTGAGATGGAAACATTCTATACATTGTGGTATAAATCATTTTGAAATGGAATACATTGCCTGTTCTCAATAAAATATCAATGATTTACTGAAGTTATTAGTTAACTGCAATTTTTTGTACTTTTGAAATTTTACTATGATTAAATGCTTAATTGTTACTCCTTTAAAACCTATTATTTACACACAGTAGCTTTTTTTTTTAAAGGTTAGGCACACCACTGTTTCTTGAAAATTCGCAGGTCAAGCACATAGTCAAGTGAAAGTGCCTTAAAAATAGAACTTTATCAAGTTTGGCCTCTGGTAATCTATATTTTAAATTACAACACAACTCATTCCAAATCAATATAATGAATTGATTTGTAAACGTTTCAGGCAGGACTGCTTTCTTTGGATTTTGTCTATTGAATGTGCAGTGCAGTTAAAGCATCTTTTTTTTTTTTTTCTTTCTGCATAATTAAGTCTATGTTCTTGGCCTTTCACTGAGTTTAAACTGGGTTTTAAACCTTTTAAAGGCAGAAATGCATGTTAAGGCAAAATTATGCACATTCATTATTCTTGGTCCTTTTCTCTTTTGGTGAGACATAGGAGAGAAAATAAAGCTGAAAACCCTGAACTTTAGTTCACATTTCTTAGGAGATTTTATTTCAGGAAAAAAAAATTGAACTTATTGCCCTCAAAAGCCTAAATTGCCTGAAAACATGTAAAATTCATCATATTTATAGCTATGATTATGTTTAAATTATGGTATATGAGAAAGAGTAAAAAGGAACAAGACGGTGGTTTAAATTTTGAAAAATATGGAAAGATTTTGAGTTAATATGGAAATGGAAAGAGCTATATGGAAAGATTAATTCAACTAACATTCAGAACAGGTAACAGTGCCTTTCATGTGCCAGGCACTGGGTTAGTTCCCTTATAGGTACCTTTCAGTTTTGAAACAGTCTGAAAGGTGTTTTATTACTTATTTACATGTAAGGAAACTGGAAAGTTAAGTGATTTAAACAGTTCTCTAGGATTAAAACAGTTCTCTATAATAATGTTTTGGACTCCAAAAGCATCATGTTGCTTTGGTACTTACTCTCCTTAGGTACTGGGGATATAACAGTGAATACACCCAATTTCTGCCTTCAAGAAATTCATATGGTCGTATATTGGAAGAGATAGCTATTCAAACTAATAATTTACATTACCATATAATAAGTCCAAGTATACAATGATGTACTACAGTAAGAGAGGGAATTATTTCTGATAGAGGGAGCTAAATGTGTAATCACTGAGATGTGAAAGGATATAGTGTTGAAGAAATAAAAAGTAGCGTCTTAGGGTTGATTTTGAAGGACCGGAGTTTTAGGATCCTTGGGTTACTCTGTTTTCAAACAATCCTCATTACTATTTCCTAAATGATTGTTGGTGCCAGTGGATTTAATTGTTGTATATTTTGAATATACAATTAAATTATCACACTTCTATAGGACACCTAAGACTTTTGTGGGACAGGATACATTTGAACACAAGTATTTGCAATGCCCTTTGACAAAGCATATCCAGTTTTTAAAAAAGGTATACTTACTTGTAAAGCAGATTCCAGTTGTCAGTGATTATTATTTCACAAGAGTACATATGAGGAGTAGTACTGGTAATGTTCACTTGGCAACTTTCTATCAGATTTTTAAACGTTATGAAATGTGAACAAGGAATTAATATTTTAGGTAATATATATGATTGCATTGTAAGACAGATGACGTTAGAGTCTTAGAAAATATAATTGTAGATGAAGAGTATTTTTGGAACTGACAATAACCTTAATGCTCTGAAGTGTATTCTTGCTGTCATTCCATTCAACACACTGATTGAATTATGCATAGGAAACCTATGGATTGATAATAACTTGCAGGCATTGGGGATCTTTGTAAGTGCTATTATCCATTTTCAGATGGACCACCCAAAATTTTATTTTGAGAATTAATAGACATTTTAATTTGAGAATTAATAGACATTCTAAATATTTGGAGCATCATCCTGTATAATATCTGACTTCAAGTTGGTGAAATTGCATTTTCTATCTTCTCAAATGTTATTTAGTTTGGGATTTCTTGCACTCTTGATTAGTGCCTTTTTTTGTACCCTTTAATAATGCAGTTGTACTTTGAAACTAAAGTTAGTGATCTGTAGATATATGTATAGGTTCTGAAGTACTTTTCTGACAAAAATATGAATGTAATATAAATTTGGAATTTAAAGTTTATACAGTGCTCAAGTTATACTTCTCTTTAACTTTAAAATATCTTAAAATATGTAGCAGTTACCCTGGGGGAAAAATATGGAAATGTAACAATTCTTCTCATAGACAGTTTAAACAATATTCCTGCCAAATGTACAGTTTAATGTGGTTTTTCTTTACCACAAAGCAGGTATCCTTTTCACTGGCAGCAATGTGAACTCAGAAATAAAGCTTATCATTAAAACTTTACATATTTTTCTAAATGTTTTCTAAACATGAAACTAATTAATAGGAGATTTTAAATCAGGAAACAAATTATCAGGCTGTCTTTTTAGTAGGGGTGTCAAATATAATAAAAAGATAATTGATCATTAGTTTTTTAAAAGATCTCTGGGTTTAAAGGAGTTTAGTGTTTCTGAGACAATGAGTCAATTAAACTATGAAGTGGTGTGTGTGTGTGTGTGTGTGTGTGTGTGTGTGTGAGATCTTGCTATTGCTCCTTCTTAATGACGAACAGTCACATTTCTGCTTTACTTTTTAAGATATTGTCCTAGTCATTTCCATGCTTTGTATATAAACCGGCCCAAACAGATTCTAAGTTGACTTCATCATATCAGTATCAGGAAATAAGAACCGTGATGCCCAATTATGACCTTGCTGTTGAATTATTTTGTGCCTAGGAGCAGAATCTTAAATTCTTATTAGCTTGTTAACATGTCAGACATAATTGGAAAGTAGGAATTGTTTTCTAATTATTGTCCTAGTGACCTTAAGTCTTTATACTCCGGTTTTCTCAATGGTGTGAACAAATGTGAGCTTCAATTACTATTTTGGATTATGAAATCACAGATTTAAAGGTTTAGAGTGTGTAAATATCATTATTCTAATAAAAATGAAAATTTATGAGATGAAACCTTTGAACCACCTTAAATAAATTGGTCCCAATGAAGCAGATCATAAAATGACCATAGGAGGGCGCAAAGGCATAGTAGAAATGAACAGACCCAGTTCCTAGAATGTGAAGTGACTGGGAAGTCTCTTTATGACTACAAAATATTTGACATTTCAGAAAACATTCAGAGCTCCCAGAGCAGTTTTGTTGAACATGGTATGAGTGTATGCTCATCTGAGTGTAATTCTACTTTTTTTTGATTTCTTCTGAATGAATAAGTCATTAATGTTGATTCTTGAAAAGCTTACATAGGATCAGATTAATAAAACAGTGTTTAAAAGGAAATGTAATTACAGTTGCTGCTATTGAAACAAGTGAATCTAGGGTTTTTAAAATTAGAGAAATCTAGATCCTAAGTTTACACTTTATAAAGATGAACTTTTTGATGGGGGAGAGGAAATTAATTCTTAGAATAAGAGGCTTTGGAAATTTTGAGAAAAAAAGACAAAAATGCTATAAAAGGTCTTCCAAATACAAAACAAAGTTTCTATTTGTTAATTTGGATCTTAAAATTATTTTCATTTTAGGTAAGGTAATTTTGTGGAACATATCTGTAGGTTGATTCTAATGGACTATATGGTCCTTTACAAACTTTAGAAAACAAACCCAACCTAAATAAAACAAACAATCTATATTATTTTAAATATTAATAGATTAACTGACAGAAGGAACAACCAAGGTGCCTCTTACAAGCAGTTGTTTTAGTAAATTTTCATTGCCTTGTCTTAGTGGGCCAATTAGGTGAGATAAAGTTTTTTTTTAAATATTATCTTTTGCTTCTTTTGTGATAACTTAGAAGAAAGTGAAAACATATTTATTAGTTATAAGTGAGAGAAAATAAAGTAAGTGATTGCTGGACATTTAGTTTTAAGGCTATCTGAAAGAACTGCTTCAGAAATAATCTCTTTGGTGATTTCATGTTAGCTTTCCAAAATAAAATCAACTTTTGAAGTGAAATCTCACAGGAGATGTTAAGTCAGTATAAACATTTTTTTTTTCTTGTTATAGGATGTCATTTACTAAGAGCTGCCCCAAAGCTCGCAGCATTCCCTCATTTTTTTCACCATTGAATCTTAGAACCACACAAAGCCCTAAAAATCACTGTCTTTCTTTCTATCTAGATTATAATTCTAAATATCTCAAGTATCTGTGTTTATAGCTGTGCAGATTTTTATTGCAGGCAAATTGTTACAGTGAATTTTTGGGGATGATAAAAATAATCACTGAATATCATAGATTTATGTGTGAATGTTAGATATTATCATTGAGGTCTGGGGTTATTCAGTTTTATTCCAGCCTTCCAGTTTCTAGTGGAGGTGGAGAAGGTGGCCAATTTAGAAGTGATTTAATGGTCTTGCTGAAATCTCAAAAAGGTATTTCAACAATTATTGAGAAGATCTAAGATTCACACCATCTCAAGACAAGATAAACCTTAGTTTTATAAAATGACCCAACAGGATTCTAAACATAGGCAGTTATACTTTTGATAAAAAAGAAAATAAAGATATTAATCCAGATTTCATACCTGAAGGAGGGAGAGGTCTGAGCATATTGTGAGGGACAGTAAATAGTCACCTCAGAAAGACCATGGGGACAGAAGAAACAAATAGTTTGACTCTGGTGCATTTATTGAGCATTACGTTACTGTATGCCAGGCATTGGTCAACCTGTTGCTGTATTTTAAGACCAACCAGTTCTTAGTAATTGGAGTTATATTTTCCTTGGATTCTATGTCTACTCAGAAGATGGCAGATATCCTAATACTTTATTAGTAAGTATTAGCTCCATTAATCCTGCAGTAATTTCTAGGCACTACAGAGTTGAGTACATCTGAGTTAGGAAAAGCAGTCGTGTCTTCTAATACAGTGTTGATATGGGTCTTTCGTGGCTCATTATGCTACATTGGTATTCTTCATAGTTCAGCTGGACACTGTTGACGTTTAGTGTCAGGGTGGCAGAGAATTACATTTAAAAAAGAAAAATTGCCACATTGACAAAGCGTTAGTATTTAAAAGGAATTGTTTTATATTGTGACCATCGCTAATGTTTTTTGTTTCTTTGTTCTGTTTTTTCACTTAATGATGAGGCACTAAGGACAGCAAAAGCTTTTTTGAATTCATTCCTCAACCTCTGGTAAGGACTTCATGCCATCCTTCAGAGACAGTTTGATATTTATCTTCTTTAAAGGTTTCAAGGGAAGGAAAATCTATAAGCTGCCTTGGTGACCCATCTTAATGTGGAACAACCCTCATACATTTATATAAGAAAGAATGAAGAAAAGTCCAGTTTGACATAAAACCCATCATTTACAATGGGTCACTCCGAGAATGAGGGGGTGACTACACATTTCTTTTCTTCCTTCTGGAGAAGATGAATGACCTCTCCCAGCCTTAATGTTCCCCTGTGTTCTGTCTGAAATCATTATGATTCTGTGAATGTAAAATAAAAGAAGATCAAGAACAGCTGTCAGGCAATGTATGTAATTTTGGAAAAATTAGAGGTTGAGAGAAACTCCTGCATATCCTCCTCCTCTTCCACTTTTTAATTTTTCATAGCTTTTTTTTTTTTCTTTTTCTTTCTGGCTTTGCTCTGGTCACATCTATTCCTCCCAGATCATTTCTCCCAAGCACCTGTCAGTGAACACAGCTTAGGTCGTGACAAGACGTGACATTCAGGTGCAGAACTCTGAGGCTCTGTGACAGAAAAATAGAAGATTAAAAAAGAAAAAAGCTGACTTAGAGTGACTGAGGTTGGGGTATGCCTAAAATGTTTATCGTAACCCTGACTCAGAAGCTGATGCTCTGAAGCAGGATGGGCAGGTGGTGGGTGAAGGGAATATTTTGAAGAAGCAACGTCGGAAACACTGGCCGTCTCTGTAACATTAAGGCTTTCCCTGTTTGGTCTTGGCGAACTGGTGTTCCCCTGGTCACACACAGCATAGTTTAGAGGTTTAAAGAAAACAAGAAAAAGCAACCAAAGCAGGAGTTTCATTTTAAGAAGATGATAATTTTGAACTAGTCTCTCCAGAGATGGCCTATTCAAAAGTTTTGTGAATATGATGCTATTTTAATGAAACCAACATGAGAAATGTATCATATTACTGCATAATCAAGCTGTGATAATGTTTCCACTGGATATTACATCAGTGTTCTGTGTTCTGCTCTGATTCCAAATGAAATTTAGGTGTTGACTACAGACTCTGTAGTCCAAAATTATCTGGATCTTGGTTACTTTATTCTCCCCAAATGTGATACATTGTAAATTTAGACTTGTGGGGCATTCTTGCTGCTAGTTTTCAGACTACATACATTGATAGGAATTGGAGGAAAAAAACCTGTTTAGATGTCTACATCCTTGCTTAGGGAATTATCTTTTTGGTGGTGGTAGTGGTGGGCGGGGAAAGGATACAGTGAACTTAAAAATATTGTAAACAGCATCTATTGAAATTGGGCTTTCTTATCTCCTCAAAATTCATATGTTGAAGGCCTAGCCCTGAATGTGATTGTATTTGGAGGTGGGGCATTTGGGAGATAATTAAGTTAGATGAAATCATGAGGTTGGGCCTCTTATGATGGGATTAATGTCTTTATAAGAGGAAGAGAGACCAGAGCTCTTTCTCTATCTCTGCCACGTGAGAACTCAGAAAGAAGGCAGCTTTCTACAAGCCAGAAAGAGGGCTCTCACTGGGAACCAAATCTTCTAGCACCTTGATCAAGGACTTCCTAGCCTCCAGAACTTTGAGAATAAATGCCTGCTACTTAAGCTCCCCCCACCACCCCCCAGTTTATGGTACTTTGTTACAGCAACCTGAGTTGACTAAGGCAGGATGAGAATATCAGAATGATTTTAACATGCAAACTTTACGCCATTAACTTCATTTATGAAATGTGCTGCTGAACCTTCTAGCTACCTTTGCTGCCATGGACCCACCCTGATGGCTTCAGAAAGTATCCATTTCTCAAATTCTGTACATTAGAATTTACCTGATTTTCATTTCACAGCCAAAATTTATGTAACTTAATGATTTATGTAACTTGATGCTACATCCTGCTCCTCCTTAACCTATATTCAAATCATTACCAGTTCTCATTCCAATACCCCAGTGTATTTTAATTCTGACCATTTGGCTCATATCTACCCTACTCCAATCTACCATCATTGCTTGACCTGATCGGTGATTGTAGCTGTCTTCTAACTGAACTCCTATTTCGACACTAGCTCTATTCCAATTCATTTTATTCTCAGTAATCAGTATCATCTCTCTCTCTCTCTTTTAAATAATATGTTTGTTTTCTTAAAGCAGTTTTACATTTATGGAGAAAATTAAGTGAAAAGTACAGAGTTCCCATACACCTCCCTGACTCCAACAGTTTCCATTATTAACATCTTGCATTTTTGTGCTGTACTTGTTAAAATTGAGGAGCAACAATTGATACATTATTAATAACTAAAATCCATATTTTATATTAGACTTCACTGTTCATGTTGTACATTCTGTGGGTTTTGGTGAATGTGTAATGACAAGTACCCACCTTTGGCATATCATACAGTAGTTTCACTGCCCCAAATTTCTCTATGCTGTGGATTCATCTCTCCCTCTCTCTGCCCTCTGGCAACCACTGATCTCATTCCCCTCTTTATTCACTAATCTGAGAATGAAAGTTAATATTTTAACATATTGTTTTATATTTTACTTGTTTATGATGTAGTAGAACAAACCATTTATGATATTATTAATAGTATAAACTTCTAGAGAAGTGTTTTTTTTCTTTTTTAAGATAAAACTATTTATAGGGTTTGAAGGAAGCTAAGGACCCTCACCCTATAACCACTGACTCCACCCTATCACATAATTCCAAATAAACTTCACTGGTTTCATGGGTACCCTGAAGCCATGCTAAGAACCCCTATGCTAAAGAGAAAACAGTTTCTGTACAGTTCTCTGTACCATGTGGAATAAAGGACCAAGTAAATTTCTTTGATTATTAACTAAAATAAATGTGCAAAGATTCAAAGGTCACACCAGCCTCTTATCTGGGGAAACAAAAAACAAAGCTCTATTGGTTGTAAAGAAACAGAATCCAATTTTAGAGCACATTTGATGAACGTTTTTTTCTGGTGTCTGGAGATTATTCTACCAGAGGTCTGAATTTTTCAGATTGCCCAGACACTCATAGGTTGTAAAAAGCACTTCCCATTCTGTGGTAGTAAAAGCCATTTCAATCTCTGCTGTTTCTCATTTGCAGTTTTTTCATTTTCACATTCACTGTTCTAATTCTTTTAACTTATTCAGTTTTTCTTATGAATTACTCCTTTTCCAAATGTGAGATTGTTTCTAAAAAGACTAATGTTTACTAAGAATGGAAACTAGGACTGCAGACCAAGGAAACCCTCATAGGATGATGTTAATTTTCTTTGCTTGCCCCTCTCTCCACCAGGACTCCGCTAGATTCTACAGCAAGTTGGTGAGAAGGCCACAACTCCATGCCCCTCCCACAGCCATGGAGGGCTCCATGGACTCCTGGGTTTCAGCATGGCCTCCCAGCTCTGTGTATTTCTGAGGAATCTGCCTCCGTAAGACAGGCTTATGGGAAGTTGGCCCAGAGAGCTCAGGCTTCTTGCTGGTAAGACCGTCATTCTTCATTTACCTGATCACTACAAATATCCAAGACAATCCTTAAAAAAAAAAAGCTATATTTATAACCGTTTACCCTTAAAAAAAAGGCATCGGGACAAATCCCATTCGGGTATTCCTTAGTTAATAATTGAGTTCCATTCCTACAACTAGGTCGTTATGTCAATTGGTCAATAGTGAGGAGCTTAAAGGTGGCTGTCTTGTAGTGTGTTGTGGTGCCATAGGGTATGCATTTTTCAGTAGATATCACATGGCACCATACTTACAAATGAAATACGTAGTCTTGCATGGTTGAGAATGCTTTGTATAGTAAATACTAACCAACTGTGGGAACGAGACAAAGACTGAGAAAGAGGATTCCTTGTGTTGGAGAACTGGTCATAAGTCCTACTGGTTGTTAAATAAGTAGTTCATTAGATGAGGAGTGGCTGTATACCCCTGTTTATCTAAGTCACATTCAGAAGCCCTCAAATGTAATTTCAGAGATTTATCATCTGGGATCCATAAACCTTAAATATCCCCTAACATGACCACATTGTTTGCTTTCACCCCATAGACTCCAAACTCTTCAACTGTATTCTTAAAGTTTATCACCAAAATCTAAGATTCTGGATATCTTTAACCACATCCTCATTTTTCCTTCACCTTTTCTCTTTAACTGAAACTTGGCTATCCTTGAGGACATTGATTCTCTTCAATTTCTCTCTACTGGTGACTAGATTTATATTTCACATCCCATGTATAATGGAGCCTGAAGATGAGAGAAGTGTCCTCCTGTTTCACTGGCCCTTCTAGACCACTGTATCTCCCTCCTTCCTCTGAACAAAGATTCCCTGAAGTACATCCCTTCTTGATAATGTACGACCTCCCCCCTCCTCCCATTCATTGAGGATTTGAGCATCTAGAGTACTGTCTTCATTCTTGGTGACTCCCATATCCAAGTGGACAGTAACATACAACACCTCTGAGCTCCTGGACCTCACTTTTCTGGGCAACATTATAGTCTATATCATATCCTAGATGTCATCATTACACATAGGTGCTTCACCTTCAAAATATAGACTTCCAATCGTATTAGTTTCCTGTTGATGCTGTAATGGTATTAATGGCTTAAACAACTCAATTGTTTTATCTTAAACGTTCTGGAGGTAAGAAGTCCAAAATGGGTCTCACAGGCCAAAATCAAGGCAGCAGCAAAGCAGCATTCCTTCTGGAAGCTCTAGGGGACAGGATTCTTCCTTGCCTTTTCCAGCTCCAGAGGCCACCCACTTTTCTTCCTCCTTTTTCAAAGCCAGAATTTCTCTCTGGCCCTCTGTTTCTATCATCACAGCTCCATTCTCTGCCGCTGGTTGTCCTGCCTTCCCCTCATAAGGGCCCTTGTGATTATCTTAGGCACAGCTGGAGAATCTAGGAAAATCTTCCTTTGTCAAGATCTTTAACTTAACCACATCTACAGAGTTGGTTTTTACCATATCAGGTAACATTCACAGGTTCAGAGCTTTAGTATGAGGACACTTTTAGTGGGCCATTATTTTCTGTACCAAATAATATATTTCCAGGTCACTCATTGATGTTCTGTTTATGATATTATTTAATTACATTTGAATTTAATCCATTTACTGTACTTCTTATTCATTATCTATTACTGTCTTAATGAACTCTCTTTTCTCCTTATCCAATTTATACTCTGCGGTCCTATATTACAATTTATCTCTTGCAGACATACTCAACACCTCTACCTCCTTCTTTCTTCTCATACATACCTCTGTCACACTCATCAGATTGTGTCTCTGGTTAAACCCACACAACTGTCTGCCTACGTACTTTGCACCTGCACCTCAGCAGCAAAATTTGGTTGGAGGAAAAAAAAAACATTTTAGGAAGATCCTTTTTATCCCCCTCCTCCTGTTGCTTTCCACATGAGTGACTTTAATAACATACCTGTCCTTTCATTCACTGGGTGCTAGAGAGGTGACTTCATTTACTCAGGAGATTGAGAGGGGGAATTGCGAGCATCTACTTTGTTCTCCTGGGACTCTGGCTGACTGCAGGAAGTATGAGTTCCACCTGCTCTGCACTGTGCTGCTTTGAGAGGGTCTGGCCCTATGGGGAGCCTGCAGTTTTCCAACACTGTAATTGGGTTAGCAAGTTTAGCTAATTGTGGACTTAAATATTAGGAAGTTCACTTGTACCCACAGATATCAGACACATTTTCTAAAATCAGTGCTATAAACAAAAAAGGTGACCTTTGGTTTTCTATTTGTTTATTTGTTATCTTTTTCCTCAACTGAAACAGAACTTGAATGTATTATTTATTTAGCTACTCTCTTTAAGCTCCATGAGGGTAAGCCATTTCTTTTCGTTATATTCCTAGTGCCTGGAACAGATCTTGGTTCACAATGTGTATTTATTGAATGATTGTTGAAGGAAATATGTGAGAACATTTTAAGTATCATCTGAAGATTCAATTTAGAAACTTGTAATTTTATTTTGTTCTATTACAAATATGCCAACTCACAATTATCCAAGGTAGAGTTAATTGATTTGGAGATTAAGCATGGTAAAAATTAATAATAGATAGTTTATGTGTTAAAAATTAAAATAATTAAAAATTCTGGTATATATTCATATATATATATGAAACAAATGTTCAGTATATCAGAAAGAGTATTTTTAATGGAAGTATATAGTATTCACATCTGTCAATATGTCAAATATATATCAAATTGTGTCTATTTCAACTTGAGAATATTCTTCCCACTAGTCAGTCAGAAGTCTAGAATGCTAATTTGAATGTTAGAATCCAAGCCAAAAAGCAGAGTGGTTAAAGAAATCATAAAGTAGAGAAAAATAATAAAGTTTTTTCTTTATAGAATGTTATAGAGAAATAAGCAAGTATTTGTTTGAAAAAAATTTTATTTGTACTCGAACTTTAAGTGAATTGAAAAAGTGAAAACATGCATTGGGTGGTGAACTTATAATGCAACAAGTTGACGATGCACTGTAGAATTGTACACCTGGAACCTCTGTAATTCTTGCTAACCAATGTGACCCTAATAAATCTAACAATAAAAAAAAAAAAAGGAAAACAAAAAAAGGAAAAGTGAAAACATGAAAAGATGGCCTCTTTTGAAAGCCATGATGAAATTTGGTTTCATTAGTGATGGTTAGAAAAATGCTGCTAAATGAGAGCTAAGTTTATTTGAAGTCTCAGAATGAAAGCTGTAACAGGTTTCTATTGTTCCTCTTTTCTGATAATAGACCCAGATTTTCCTCTTAGGAGTTTGCTCTCTTTCACTTGTTGCTCATGTGATTCAATTGGGCCTGACTGCTCTTCTAACTCTAGGGGGTGTCATAAATATCAGGCTTGTATGATCACTCTATTCTGGATCCCTGACCACAGTCACTGGTACAGGGGTGAGCTCGTGCCCCAACCTGTCTTGGTCAATGTTAATACCAATGTTTCATATGTGTCACATATGACATATGACTGTATTTGGAACTCTTGGAACAGAGTGTGCATTTTAGCTGGGTTGATTGGATTGAATACAAAACTATGGCTTCCAGTGGCCATCTTGCTGGAGGCAAAAGCTAATTTTGTGAAATTAAATTTCCCAAATAAAAATTCACCGTATGACAAATTTACCAGTTTACCAATGTCTTATATAACTACTTGCAAAGATACCACAATTTATACTTGGTGGAATGCTTTTAAAAGCTTTTGAAGATTCTTAGTTTTTATTTTTTTAAATAAACATTTTTATTACATTTATTGGAATGACATTGGTTATTAAAATTATATAGGTTTCAAGTATACAATTCTATAATACATCATCTATATATTGTATTGTGTGTTTACCACTCAAAGTCAGGTCTCCTTCCATCACCATATATGAGTATTTGACCCCCTTTTCACCCCCTTACCCTCTGGTAAGCATTAAACTGTTGTCTGTATCTATGAGTTTTCATTTGTGTGTTTGTTGCTTTCAGTTTTGTATCCTACATGAGTGAAATCATATGGTTTTTGACTTTTTCTGTCTAACTTCTTTCACTTAGCATGGTGATCTCAAGATCCGTTCATATTGTCACAAATGGCAGTATTTTATCTTTCCTTATGGCTGAGTAATATCCATTGTATATGTGTACCACGTGTTCTTTATCCAGTCATCTATCAAAGGTCACTTTGGTAGTTTCCGTGCCTTAGCCACCATGAAGAAAGCTGCATATTAACATTTTAAAGAATGTTATAGTTGGTGAATTCTAAAAATCATAGGGTGATTTATTCTTCTTAAAATATATCTTTAATATTTAGAAACCAGTATTTCATCAAAACTAATAGCACTTGATGTGATTTATTTTTAATTTTTGCTTTTTAAAATCTGTTTAGTGTCATTTTTTATGTTATCATTATCTTAGCATTAAGATTCCTCTGTCATTTTCCATGTGGCATTTAAACCTTAGTTTATTTCTAAAAAATAATACTAAAATTTAATATTTGATATGACTTTTTCCCTCTTGCTTTCTAGTTAGTTTTATACTTTAAACATGTAATTTTTAGGATTTTAAACTAATTTCCATTGTGATTCTCCCAATTTTTGTATTTTTGGTTCATATGTGTCACATATGACACAGTAATTATTTAGTGTATTACAGTAATAACAGTAATTGTTTCTGGTCATTCTAGTTTCCCTAATATTGCTTTGAATAATTTTATAATTTTAAGTAAATCCTCTTAGTAAGTTATTCCTAAATTTATATATTCAGTTGTTGATTGTGAGAAACCAGAATAACTTTTCATTTCTCCTACATGATTTTTTTGTCATATTATACTTTTAGATATTTTTAGCTTCTTGTACCAATTCCTCACATATTACATGAGCTTACTGTATTTCTAGCAATTGTTTACAAAATCTCAGCAAAGAAATTATTTGATAAATTTATATTCATGGAACTGATTTTGGAAAAAATATTTTTTGGTGAAATGACCTAAAATCCTTTTTCTATCATAGAAGAGAGACTTGTAAAAGTGAATTTAACACAGAGCTGAGAGATAGTGAGAAATTACTGACAACATTATTTAAACACCTGGATCCTACTGTACTTAAAGATAGAGGTGGGAGATTGAGTTCCTAGGTATGCAAACTGTGAGCTGAGAAATAGCATATAGGAAGTGTATTGGGATCAACACCTCTGAAAGAGAGGAGAAGGAAGCTGTTGGGGCAGAGGGAGAAGCTGGGATGTACACAATCCTACCCTTCCTGGTGACTGGAATGCTCTACTATGTCCCAAAGATGCTTCAGAAAGTTAAACTTTGCTTAATGTGGGAAAAATAGGTAAGTATGAATTGACTTACAGCCTTTTCCCCTGGTCCTAGTAATACCAATTCTTGAAAGCTTCAGCCCTGTCCTGTTCAATGGAAACTTGTCGGCAGTACATTACAGTGTTGCCACATGAACTCTTCTTCAGGGTAGAAGACTGTGAAACAGCTAGGCTTTTTTTGAGGAGCACCATGCTTCTAAATAACAACAGGTCCTCTATTGCCTTAAATCTACAGGTAGAGATGCTGATGGTGGGAGTACTGCCATGTGTAGGGATGACCTGGGGTTTTAGATTTAGATTCATCTTCTGAAGCCATATGTGTTTTCTCTGATTTTGGAGGATATGTCTTTTATTGCTTTTAAGCAAAAGGATTGGGGAGAGAAACAAAAAGGATAAATACAGCTTTTATATTTTCCCAGTGAGATAATTGTGCTAACTTTTACTAGGAGAAGGCATTAGTTGATTGATGTGTTTAAAACTAATACATTGTTAGGTGGGTTGAATAAGCGTTTTTCTGTTAATCATTGAAGGGAAACAAAAATAATTAGATTTTTGACCAAGACTAGAACTGAGAATTGTACCACTATCACTAGCATCTAAAGAAATGTGTAAATCTTGAGTATATATGTGATTGTATGTAAGTCTAAGGAAGCTTACCATTGATACACATTGGAAACTGCATGGTATTAATATCAGCTCATCTTAAAACAAAAATCTATTAACAAAATGTCCTCTGCAATCCAGTTTCTTTGCAGTAAAACTCCTCCAAAGAGTTATCTGCACTTCCAGCCCCCAATTCCTCTCTTTGTATCTCTCTTCTCAGGCTTTTGCCACTCCGTATCTCACCAACATTGCTCTCATCAAGGTCAACACAGACCCTCAGGTTGCTAAATCTAATTCTCAGACCTCATCTTACTCGACCTATTAGCAGCGTTTTACACATTTGATAATTCCTCCTTCCTGAAAACTCTTTCTTCACTTAGTTCCCAGGACACCACACACTCCTGAATTTTTATATTACTACTGCATCTTCTCCCTTTTCTCTTTCTTTGGATTGTCTTATTTATCCAGACCTTTTAATATAACTTTGGCCTAAGGTTCAAACCTGGAACCTCTGCTTTCTCTATCCTGAGTATGCTGGTGGGGATCTCATCTGCCTCATGGCTTCAATGTCATCCATATGTTGGCATCTACCAAATTTACATCTCTCCTGATTCCAGAATCATATATCCAGCTGACTATTTGAGTTTTACTTAGATATCTAATATGTATTTCAAAATTAACATGTCCGAAATAGATTCCTACTCTTTTCCTCTCCCAAATTTGCTTCACTCACACAGTATGTCTTCCCTTTATCAGTTAATGATGACTCCTACTTTCTAATTGCTTAGCCCCTAAAATCTGGGAGTCATGTTTGCTTCTTTTCTTTCTCTCACAGTTTATATAGAATCTGTTGGAATATACATTGACTCTACCTTCAAAATAAATTCATAATTTTGCTATTGGTCACAATCTCCTTTGCTACTAACTTGGTCCAACCTACCAACATCCCTCACTGGGATTGTTGTAATAGTTTCCTCACAAGCCTCTTATGTTCTGTACCTGCCTTAACACAGTGTAGTCTCAAATAACAGTCTGAATAGCCTTGATAAAAATGTAACCCAGATCACGGCACTTTTCAACTCAAATCCAACAAGGGTCTTCTATTCTCCTCATAATAAAAACAAAAGACCTTACCATATATTATATATTAGTTTGCTCAGGCTACTATAACAAAATACCATAGACTAAGCAGCTTAAATAATAGACATTTATTTCTCACAGTTCTGGAGGCTGGAAAGTCCAAGATTAAGATGCCAGCAAATTGCTATGTCCTCACATGACAGAGAGAAGCAGCTCTGCTGTCTTTTTCTCTTCTTATAAGAGCACTAATTCCTCCATGGGGCTCTACCCTCATGACATCATCAAAACGTAATTCCCTCCCAAGGGCCCCACCTCCAAATACTGTCAACTTTGAGCAGAAAGGTTTAATTTCGGTATTTAAAAGACAGTTAATGAAAACAATCTTAAATTGTTTAATGTGTTAAAATGTATTTGATTATATCATGGTAGTAATCTGAACATCAATTTTATTTTTATAATTTGTATTTGCACTTAAATTTGTGTGACTCACTTTATGGATATGAACAGTACATATAAAGGTATCTTGGGTTCCAAAGTAAGTAAATTATTGGTAATTAAAGCCACCTAATTAATAGTGACTTAAATATAATTAAACAAATTATTAAAAATCAGGATAACATTAGTTTGAGACATAATATAAATTATCTTTTTGTGTCTAGCACTACCAATACTTAGTATACATAAAAGTAATCATGAACATTAGTATTTTCAAAGTCCGCAGGATGAATAAGTTTTTTTTCAAAATGTAGAAAACTAGGATTTTAATAGGCAGTCCCATATGCTTGCTTTCCTAGGTCAGGACAACAGGGTTTACTTCTCAATTAAACAAAAAGTCAGGATTATGTACCTGCTGATTTTGTGTCGAAGTAGACATTTGTTTCAAGGACTCATTGCCCACAGGCTCTCTGGGTGGGATTCAGTGTCCAGCTATGTCTCTTTATTAGCTGAAATGGGTGATGGTCAAAGTTATATTCACTCACCTTTGATTTGTTGGAGCCTGGTGATTGCATGGAAAGTTGTGTTGACCCTTAGCCTGCTCCCTGAAGATGCTCTGGGTATTATGCCTTATTGTCAAATCTCCCCATATTGTCTCCATATTGCCATCTCTCAGTTCACAGGCAAATGTGAGAGTTTTGATGAATTGCTTAGAGACTGTGTGTTTTTTATCTTTTGTTACAATGAATCAAAACAAGTATCTTTAGGAGATCACATTCTAGTTACCATCTCAGTCAGTACCATATTGGGTCAGCTCTATATAGAGTGTTTAAAGTATTTCTCTCCCTGTACTTTTTCCTTTTTCTTTATGCAGGTAAAAGATTTGGTGCTTCCTTTGCTGAGAGAAGGTTTATGAAACAGTGTGTGTGTGTGTGTGTGTGTGTGTGTGTTTGTGTAAATAAAATTTATATATACATAAATTATAGCTAAAATTTATTGATACCTTCTGTATGTTGGGGACTTTACTAATACTTTATAGATGGGAACTCCTTTAATTATCACAGTACCTATGAGATGGGTACCATAATTAAATTATTGCCATTGGTCAGATGAAAATAGAAAACTGCAGTGACGGGGTAACAATTGTATTATGTAAAGCAGACATTGTTCCATGGCACTTTCCATTGTGTTAATAGTGAGGATTTCCAAGCTGAAGTCACTTAAAAGGGTTAAAATTGGTATCCTGGAAATAGAGGAGAGATGGTCTCTAAGAGAAAAATAACAAGATAGGGGAGGATTTTCTTGTGACCAAAGTGAGATTCCCCTGACTGAGAAGAGAGGTTTGTGGATCTCGGAAGCGGTGAGAACTTGTCCTCTGCTTTCTGATCCAGGATAAATATACGAAGGCAGAGTCATCAGACTACATACAGCCTGTGAGCCAAGTCTTGTTGGCTGCCCATTTTTTTTAATAGACTTTAATTTTACATTAGTTTTAGGTTTATGGCAATATTGCACATAGGTGCAGAGATTTCCCACATGCCCGTGCCCTCACACATACACGTTTGCCTCCATTATCAACATTCTCCCCCAAGAGTGGTACATTTGTTACAGTCCGTTAGCTTACACTGACATGTCATTATCACGCAGGGTCTGTAGTTTACATTAGGGCTCACTCTTGGTGTACATTCTATGGATTTTGTCAAATGCATAATAATACGTATCTACCATTGTAGTATCATACAGTGCCCTAAAAATCCTTTGTGTTCTGCCTTTTTATCCCTTTCTTTCCCCCACCCCAGGCAGCCACTGATCTTTTTTACTGTCTCCATAGTTTCACCTTTTTCAAAATGTAATGTAGTTGAAATCAAACAGCATGTAGACTTTGCAGATTGGCTTCTTTCACTCAGTAATATGCATTTAAGATTCCTCCATGTCTTTTCTTGGCTTGACAACTCATTTATTTTCATCATTGAATACTATTCCATTGTCTGGATATATACAAGTTTATTTATCCATTCACTGCCGAGGAACAAACTTCTAAGCTTTGGCCAATTATGAGTAAAGCTGCTAAAAACATTTCTGTGCAGGTTTTTGTGTGGATTTAAGTTTTCAGCTCTTTCGGGTAAATACCAAGGAACGTGATTGCTGGATTCTGTGGTAAAAGTATGTTTAGTTTTGTAAGAACCTACCAACTCTTCCATAACACTGTACCATTTTACACTGCTATCAGCAGTGTGAGACAGTTCCTGTTGCTGCACACCCTCTGTAGCCTTTGGTGATGTCAGTGTTCTGTTTATTGGCTACTCTCATAGGCTGCCTGTTTTATAAATAAATTTATTGGGATACAGCCTTGTTCACTTTTTTACATATTGTCTGTGGTTGCTTTTGCACTACAGTGGCAGAGTTGAATAATTGTAACTGAGACTTTATGGCTCACACATGTAAAATGTTTACTATCTGGCCCTTTATCAAGAGTGTTTGCCAATCTCTGTACTATGGCTTGCTGTTACCACGTCTACCTAAGATATGGCTATTTTACATCAAACTGATATTCAGAAAATATTTTCCTGCTTCCTATCACCCTATTAAAATGCTTGCGATAACTTAAGAGTGGTAGATTAAGCTAATACTTGAACAGAATCCCGAGTCTTAATACCATTTTTAAAAATCACGCTTTATTATGATTTCTAGCCACCTGTCTTTATTTACTAGAATTAATCTTTTTCAAAATAAAGTTATTTCCCTAAGTACATAAATTCAAATAATTGATTTTTAGTGTGTATTAGTATTTTGGAAGTCAAACATTTTCTTTTGGCATTCTCTATGGCCCTTCTCTTATTTTCTAACAGGTGGTTATTCCTTTTTTTTCCCCCTGACTCCAGTTTCACTGATTCACCCTCCCATGTAGCAATTTAAAATAGTGCCAGGGAAAGATGCTTGTCCCTGTCTTGAATCTGTCAAGCTGTTAACTAGTTTCTTCTCAGGTGTCTGCTGAAGATGAAGCTGGTTTATAACAAATGTGTTTCAGGGACTATTTAGCTAGTTTTTTATCCTTATTTTCAGTTACAATAGGGTCCTTACCAAGAGGAGGTAAAAATTTTGCTCTTTGTGCTTTAAATATTATTTTACCAAATTCCTATCTTCACATATCAGGAACTTCACATTTACTTGGCACAGGCAACAGGGCCTACTGAATAACTTAGGTTGTAAATGTAGCTTGTAATTGCAGAATTGCTGCTGGTACCTAGAAATTAATTCAGAAATCAGTGTCTGCAGCATAATGATTTACCATTGTTTTTGAACCATTATGGAACCTAAGAATATTAATTAAGAATTATGGCATAAGGCCAAATAGAATCTCATTGCAGCAAATCAACCAGTTATCAAAGTATTTTGAATATATTATGACAAATATTTTCATATTAAGTTGTGATACCATTTAATGTACTCTAAAGGTTTGAATCATACCAACACCACATATTAGTCTACAATTTGGATAATAATCTAATAGGTGTATATGTTTTCTTTTATAAATTTATGAAAATTAAGAATAATTCAAATTACAAGCAATTTAATGGATTTAAAATTGAAGTGAGATTTAAAGAGGAGGATTTTATAAATCAGGTCAAGTATGGTGATTTTTAAAAGTTAGATTGAATTGAAAAAATTGGTAAACATTTGAAAATAGATCAGAGTGAGGAAGTAAAGATTCATGGGATATTTAAAAACATATGACCTATCACAGATACAGTGCATTCCTGAGCTCAAAAACTTTCTCTCCAAGCAGCTATCAGAAGATCCCTACTGGAAGTCATGGTGCTGATGAGAATGGTTTTAACATTTCATAGCTTTTCCCAGTCTATGCTACCCTTTCTCAGAATAAAGCACATTTGATTTTCACAATGTCTCTTTAAGATATCTTAATTTCCCAAACTCCTTTATTTCTAATTACCTGTACTTCTATCAGTGGTTCTTTATCAGGTACGTATGTCCAAGTCAGCTGGAGTTCTAATTCAGGAAGTAAGTCTGGGAAGAGGCCATCTTTCCTTTTCTTTTCCAGTTGTCCTGATTCCAACATGCACCACTAGGATCAAGTTGTATGAAACATTTTATGTGCTATTTTGCATATATTTGTGTTCAAGTTTGGTTTTCCCAGCTAGGCCACAGCTGTTAAGTGAGTTTTAAGGCTAATCAAAACAAAATAAAATAGGATTCTTAGAATTAAACCTTGACACTAAAATTTTATGAAAAATTGTCATTTATCTAGACTTTAATTCAATTCAGTTAATTTGATAAGCCTTTTACAAGTACTGTTTGTTAAATGTTGCAAAGACTTCCAAGTTGAGTAAAACATGGTCCTTTATCTCAAAGAGCTAGCCATGTGGGAAGTGAGATAAAATAAAGCAGAATATTATCACAAAAAGAAAATTCTCAGGTTAACTGAGAATTATTACAGTTATGATAAAGAGGCTATCAATGGCCAAAGAATGCTGTATAACATACCTGATATCCAAAACCTACTGTATGATTTACAATATTCTTTTGATGCCTATTGAAGAGGTATGTGCTCTTTCTCTCCTGTAATGCATTAGAAATCAGGATAATCTTGTGGGAGAGAATCAGACATACTAAATATGAGAGAATAAAATTGTGTCCAAGGAAAGTGCAGATTGCAAGAAAGATGATAGAAAATCAGAAAAAATTTGGGGTTAATTCTGGATGTCAGAACCATATAGCCTTGCCCAATTCCTGTGTGCTGCCAGGAAATGCAGTTTGACAGATGAAGAAACTGAAGTTCAAACCTCTTAAATGACTTGAACATGTTTCGAATGCAAAACTAGGATATTTCTGACTCCAAAGCCCACCCTTTTTCACTATGTCATGCTGAATTTAGAAATTTTGTTAAAAATGGACTTTATTTATTTATTTTGCTTATTTCTGCTAACCAGATGAAGATTGCAAATAAGTTACCAAAGGAGAAAATTTATTTAACCTACTTAGACAACACGTAATTTCTAGACCTTTGTAAGTGCTTAGCCACATAAAATTGACACCCCAAACACAAAATAATTTTATGTTATATGAAACTATTTTTTTATGTTTTTGAAACAGAATTGTCAAGTAGTGTTTGGAACTGTTTTATTAATCTTGTATAATTATTTTGGTATGCAAAATTAAGGGAAGTTTATAAGCACTCAACAGTATTTCAGGTTGCACTGTACAAACTTCTTTATGATTGTGGTCTTGCTCCATTTTACAGAAAGAAGACCCTTAAGTACAGAGAATTTAAGTAACTTATGCAAGTGGGAGAGCTGGGCTCTCACGACTCCTAAGTGCAGACCTCTCATATTGCTCTCACCTCCAGCACCTTTGCAGTTTGAAAATATTAGTGTTTCTTTATAAGTAAAAAGAATAGTTATGATCTTTCACTCTTTTATATGGGATGGACACACACACACACACACACACACACACACACACACACACACACTCTTTTACCAGGAAATTTTGGAAGATTTCAGGCCATTAATATCATTTATAGTTAACTGAAGATTATTATGTGGAGGCCTTAAAGATTAAATGCCTTTCTTATTTGTCATTCAACCTACTGTTGTACTAGAGCAAGGTATTAGTAGTTGGGAAATATAGAACCAGTGATAGTTTGACAAAGACAAATTTCTGTACAAGAACTTGTAGTTCAGAATGAACTTCATACCTAATTCTGCTTTTGATTGATTTATAAGTGGGATGGGCTTCCCATTCACAATGCAACAAAGTAACACCTGTTCTGGAGATAGTGGTAGCCTCAATTTTGAAACTTTGTGGCATAATTGATCATTGTGATTTAAACCTTCAGAATTATTCATTTCCATGGCTGCCACTGGAAGGTTTACCTTAATTAAAAACTTTCAGCTCTCATATGCATAGATTTGCTAATCCATATACTCAGTTCATGGCTTTAAATTGTGTCAGCTATTGCAACATGTATTTTTAGCAACTAGATCAGTGGTCACCAAGACAGCTAGCCACTAAATGTGATTGATTTAGTATAACACAAATAGCATGTTGTACCAGATCAGCATATCACTTTTAGATACAAGGTTAGCACAAGCTATAGAAATAAATTTCCCCAGCAAGTCCTATAAGCTAAGAAATCAAATTTTTTTTGTTTCTTTCTTTTTGTTTTTTGTTCATTTTTGTTTTTAATGAGGAAATATTTGGGAAAGTAATTAAGCCACAAAGCTCAATTCTGATTTTATTTAAGTAAAATAAATGCTCAGTTATATAGAAGGAATATTTTCAATCTTGTTGAAGAGGTAAATGAGAAACAGTGTTTCACGGTCAAGATGTAGCTTGCACATTTGATGGAAAATTACTGAAGAGAAACAGTCACATTTGAGAGTTTCAAACCTGTTAGAAAGTGAGAACAGTTTCTCTCTATGGAATTGTTATTGTGGAAAAAAAAAAACAACAACCAACAGGCTAGCTTGTGACACTGGGGTGCTTGATTTCAAATTTTGTATTGGGGCTCAACAAGGTGTGGCACTGTAATAGGATGTGGTGGTTTGATATAAGGTAGCTTATAAGTCTGACCCTTGAAAGTTCATAACATTCTGCTGAGAATTCTCTTCTATGATTTTTGTCAGCTATGAAATCTATGGGGGTCATTTTTAGACACTCTTAAGTTGTTAAATAAAATAAATATGAAACAGTTACTACTGTATGGGAACTTTCCTAAGCTTCTCTGCTGTGGTATATCTTCGGCATGTTCAAATTGTTGGCAAAAAGAGGAAAAATGATCATAAATATCTTGATAGCTGTGATAACTTTGGGACAGTATAAACCATATTTAATTATCTAGGAGTATAGCTTTTCTACTTACATTGTTTTCAGAAATGAAATAAGAATAAGACCAATTATAATAAGACTCAAGGCTCCTGGGATTTGCATTTCACTGGTTAAGATTTCAGGAAAATCCCAATTTATCTGATTTAATCTCTGTGAGAAAGTAATTTCTAGCCTACAACTAGTTCTAATGCAGAATTTTTGTTGCTCTACAAAATTTTCAGTGTTTCACAGTCTCTCCTGCCTTGCTGACATGCGAATGAAGATCTGTAGTGATTACAGCCTATGTGCTAGGCATTCTTACTTTGGTGGATCCCACTCCTTATCGTATCAAATTCTGATTCTAATGCACCTATTTGAATCAATCACATTAAATTAAATTTTTGAAGTAAAATTTTAAGGTAACTTTATTTCAAAATAATATATTGCTTCTATTGCTCTTCAGATTTAAATTTAAAAAAATTTTATATTAGTTGAATAGCAGTCTATATAAATTTTTGTGGACATTATTTGAATATTTATTTTTATTTTTGGAGCCAATGATACATAATTTTTTTTGGACTCTTAGAAAGTTCATAGATCTCAGGTTTTAGTGATAAATGTAAAACCTAATGTAAAAAAAAGCCCTTGATTGTACAAAGCTGGCCTAAACTATTGCAATTCTATACAGAGACTTAAGACAGCCTTTGGAAAGGTAGTTTCATGGTTCTTATGGCAAAGTTGGTAAGTGTTTGGTTCCATTTTTGTAAGAAATAATGTTGAAATGCTTGAGATTCTTGAGACAAAGTGCTGTCACTTTGAGGATAGTGTTACTGACAAAAACAGTGTTGTAAATCCCAAATGAAACTCCTATTCAATATGTAATACTATAACTTGAATGCTAGTTTTTCAATCTAGCAAATAAAATAATTGTTGGTTAATCACACCCCCCCGCCCCCCCCCAGCCTTTTTAAGGTGACTGTATTATATACCTTTAGAGAAAGGAAGCAGAAGCCCTCCCTACCCCCACCTACACTGTAGACTGTGTAGATTAAAAAAAAGAAAAGTTGAACCTTGTGGATCAAAGATGAAACAGGAGATATAAAACAGATTAAAGTTAAAATGAAGATAGATTCCTGAAAGCAAACAAAGGCATGAGAAAATGCAAAAAGCTTACAAGGTTAAATACAGTGATAATCTCAAAAGCCAAATAAATTTAGAGTTCTATTTGGTTTTAACACAACCTTTTATAAATAAGACCTTAAAGAGCTACCTGGGTAAATATGATGAGCTGCTGCAATTGTTCACTACAGGAATATCCTGTCTATTGTCTAATTGCCTCTTTTTTATAATTTCCCCCATGTGAAAAAACCAAGCCCAGTTTGGGACCATTTTAAGGAACTATTGATATTTACTTGAGTTATCTCAACATAATGTATATTTTATTTTCAATTCAAATCATTGGCTCTGTCAAGTGTAGGCACCATTTGTTAGCTGTAGTAAGAATATTTAAGTTGTCTGAAAGTGTTTAACACCCCAGCACAGATTGTGTGCCAGTGTGGCTGAGTTTTATGTTTAATATTGCTACAGAAAAATGAGTTTTACTATGGCATTAGCTGAAGATTTTCTTTTCCTTCCTATTATTTTTTTCTAAGTACTTGCAGATGGCTTTTAGATTACTCATGACCTAGTCACGTGGGAGCCAATCAGCAGTTCGTCAGTAAATGTCCTTTGCTTTGTAACCTGGATGGGTTGTCAAGTCAGTGTCCAGTTGTATTAGAAATAATACCTGGTAAGTGAAATCAGGGTGAGCCTTTAAAAGCCCATAAATGGGTGAAAAGCCATTGGATCACATGCGATGTGTAGGAGATACTCTGACAGAGGTTTGGTTGTGTGAAAAATGACATGTACATGACCACTGACTCATAATTTATATCAATGCTGAGTGTTTCCAGTTTGCAACAATGCTAAATTTGATTTTCTAAAAACAGGATAATTGGGAAAGGGATACCAATAAAGATAGTATAGAACATTTTAATTTGACTGCTAACATTTCTTCCTAAGGTCGTGTATGTCTTCCTGTACTTTCAAAAAGGAGGCATGTATTGTGCTGGCATTGAGTATTTTCTAGTAGAAAATATACCATGTGGGAAAATTATAGTTTAAGAATACTGTGGATAAAAAAAATACCATGTCCAAAGTTAAAGTTCATAGAAACTAGAATGAGTAATTTAGTTATTCCGGAGCTGACAGCATGAAGCTTGTTTCCAAGTGGAATATAGGTTATTAACTTGGAGAGTGAGGGAAAATAATTCATTTAAAAATAATAGTTGACAATGCACTGTAGAATTGTATGTCTGAAACCTATGTAATCCTTGCTAACAGATGTCACCCCAATAAGCCTAACAATAAAAATGAATTAAAAAAATAATGACAGGCTTCAAAACTCCCCCCAAAATAAAAATAATAGTTAAAGTAGAAGACAGTAGAAATTCAAGGAAAACAGACTTTTAATGCGTCTCATTGGTAAGAAATGACTAAACCTTTGAATGCAAATCACTGAAGTGAAAAAGTAAATCTGGAGGAGATGTGAGTAGATATGGGCCCAACATTATTACTATTATTTTTTTCTTGATACATAAATTGAGCCAGGCAGTTGCTAGGTAATGGAAAAGCCATGTGGGAACAGAGTTTCCGGACTCGTCTTGCTCTCAGAGAACACAATGGAAGCTTCGTGTGGGTGGGGAGAGGGGAGAGCTCAGATTAGATAATCTGTATCTATGTTTCTCAGAGTTCTACGTGTCTGTGTGGAGGTACTTGAGATCGTTTTAGAAGGTATGTGAGCACAGCATTAAAAAATCACGAAGCCTGAACAGACACTTCTAAGAAGACATACAAATGACCAACAGATTTATGAAAAGATGATCAGTGTCAGTAGCTATTACAGAAATGCAAATCAAAACCACAATGAGATGCCACCTCACACCTGTTAGATGTAGACCCTCTTTTATTTATGAGACATTCTGGAGCTGTTTGGCCAAGCAGCACGGCAAAGTTTTCCTGTGTACTTATACCTTCATAGTGATCAGAACTCTATTCACTGGGAAGGGATGCAAAATTCCCTTGTTCAATACTAGGGAAAACAATCAAGTAGTTAAAGTGCAAGCTTGGATAGACCACAACTGAAATAAAAAGTAAACAATACTGTTTCACCCTCAGACACTCATCATTTCATGTATGTACAAATTAGCCTGCAATAATTTTATAGTAACAAAATGGATAAAACAATGGCGCTTTTTACTTTACATTTTTTAGCATATGCAGTTTATTATACAGGTTGGGCATTAAAAATAAAACATATTTGGTAGTAATTAGTTGATGAAAAATATAGCTAAAATTTGCAGGCTTAAACAAAAATCTTAGATGTATTCCCTAATCTTCAATAAATCATAACATAAACACATGTCAAAAATATTCCATTGATGGGTCAGTGAATCTGGAATGGTCTGGGCTGGCTTTTAAGAAACCAGAAATGGGGTGTATTTGGCAGGAGTTAGTTCCTTGGCCTGACTCTCCTTCGCACCTTTCTTACCATACCTGGGTCCTGTAAGAAACTAACACTCAGCAAGTTCCATGACTTTTCAGCGAGCGACTAATTCATACATATAGGGGTTGCCATTTAAGGGGACAGTGAATATAAATGGATTATTTTATGGAAACTTTGAAGCTTCTAATACCTTTCTTTAAATATTCGTTGACATAGTGAGAGAACTTTTGCACAGCTGCTTTATTTACCACATGATCTTTACCCTCTGCATCAGGGGCATTAAAAAATAGGCCTTGAGTGCTATGTTCATCTTGAAGTGGCTGTGTTGAGTGTGACGTGGAAAAAAAAGCTGAGTTGGCAGACAAGCATGTAAGAATATAAAAAAAATATTTCTATATTCATATGCTCTGTTGGTAACACGTTGGTTCAAAGTAGATCTCAATAAATGATAAATATTGGCAATTTTTATGTCCACTTCCAACCCTGGAATTGCTTTCTCTCTGCTGTGTACTGTGCTTTTTTTACCTCCCTAAACACTCCTAACCGATTTTGGATTTTGTTCTGTATTACAGTTAGTGTTATATGTATCTGTCTTTTTCAACAAGTTTTTAAGTTCTCTGTCTTCTATATCTTACTCAGTTCCTGAGACAGTCTTGCCGATAGTAAGGAGCCTTTCATTCAATGCTTTTTGAATTAAAAATCTTCAGCGCTGCTTAGCTTGCATCAGGAAATACACTGCCTAGAACCAGACATGTCATTCCAATTTTGCCACTTGCTACTTTAGTGGCCTTAGGAAAGATACCAGTCTCTTTAAGGTTTAGTTTCTCTACCTGTAGAATGGGGGTAATAATATTAATAGTACCTGTTTCTTAGACTTGCTGAAGATTGAATAAACTAATTTATGTCAAGACTTAGAATGCCTACAGCCAATATACAGAAAGGTAATCAGTGTACTTTAGATATTTAATTTTGGTGATGATTCCCCAGTACCTTTTTTCAGAGACTATTCAAAAAAATTATAGATTGCAGTAGTGGAAAGAAAACTGTATCGAATTCCAAGAATCCAGATTTTCATTTTGTTTCTATGGGTATTTATGTAACCTTAGCCTGACCAAGATTTTCTGTGCTTATTTCCTCATTTATAAATGAAGAGGTATTAGAACTTGATGTCTCTAAAACTGCTTTCAGTTTAAAAGTTTAGTCTATTATTGTTTGTTATCAGTGGAAGGGTATTTTAGAAAATATAAGTTAAATATAAACCTTTAGGGGAATGGTGTGTAATCTATATATGTTAGATTGTATTACTTGATTAAAAGTTAAAAAATTAAAGTTTTATTGAGATTGTTATAATTAAATCATCTTTTAATCTGTATAAATTTTATTTAAATAAGTGAAAGTCAGATGCATGCTTATTTTATAGAATCTAACATTTTTATCAGTTTGGCAAAAGTTGAAGCTGAACAGATTTATCAAGTGAAGTCATTACACCGGATATTAGTACAACTGAATGTGTCATTCTCCCAGAGACAGTTTAGCTAATGCTTTGGTGAGATTTTTTGGCTCCATTATGCTCTTTCTGGATGATTATTGAATAGTTGAGTTATTCTTCTGAAGTTTTCTTCTTCTCTCAGGTTTCAAGGAAAACTTGCATTTAAATCTTGATGACTGATAAATGGAAATGACCCATTCTACTACATTGTCCTTAAAACACTGGATTAGAAGAGATTACTCTGGATCTTCCTGGTTCTGAATCACATTACATCACTGATTAAAACTTCTTTTTACTCCAAAACTCAGCAACTATAACCCTCTCCTTTCCTCTCTGTCAAGTTTTGAAATGATAACATTTAATGCTGTCTCACATTCTCTGGGCCCCATTCACCTTCTAACCCATTGCAATCTGATTTTTCCTTTTTTGCTTCATTGAAACAGCTTTGGCAAAGGATACATTTTTAAGTCTAACAGTTATTTTTATTCTTTTTTTACTTTACTACTTTAGACAATATTGCTACATTCTTTTTCTCTAAACTTTCTTTAAACAAGTATTTCCTGTGCTCTATGTCATCGTTCTTACCTTGTTTTCCTTTCTCACTGACTGATCTTACTTATTTGAAACTTTTAATTATCTTTTGAACCTTAATTTTACCCTTTCTCACATACTCAAATTCAGAAAATTCTGTGAATCTTCTTTCAAAAGGTACCTGTAACCCTACCATTTCATGAACTTGATGTCTCTAAAGCTGCTTTCAGTTTAAAAGTTTAGTCTATTATTGTTTGTTCTCAGTGGAAGGGCATTTTAGAAAATGTAAGTTAATATATAAACCTTTAGGGGAATGGTGTGTAATCTATATATGTTAGATTGTATTACTTGATTAAAAGTTAAAAAAATTAAAGTTTTATTGAGATTGTTATAATTAAATCATCTTTTAATCTGTATATATTTTATTTAAATAAGTGAAAGTCAGATGCATGCTTATTTTATAGAATCTAACATTTTTATCAGTTTTAAAACATAAATCATATTACTTTAAACTTCTACTGACTTCTAATATTATTCAGAGTCGAGTCCATATAGCGTATAGTAGTGTATGGCCATTATGGCTCTACTTTATCTGGCCCCTGGTTATCTTCTTCACCTGTAGTATTCTTCATTTTACTGACCTTTTGTTGTTCCTCAAATAATCCAAGCACAGTCTTAACTCAGGGCCGTTGCGTTTGCTGTTTCTTCTTCCTGGAAAGCCCTGTCCTGAGATACTCATGACTTATTTTCTGACTTACGTTAGATCTCTGCTCACAAACTGCCTTAGAAGTGAAACACTTCCTGACCATGCTACATAGAAGAGCAGTGCTCTCCCTCCTCCTTACCTTATGTGATTTTTCTCCCTTGTGCTTATCTTCGTCTTGTACTATTGAAGGCTGCTAAATATTTAGTCTGGGTTTTTCTCCTAAGCTTCCTGATAAACAATTCTAGTTAATCATCCCACAAGCACTTTGAATGCACATGTCCAGCACATTTTATGCTCCAGAAATACCCTACTACTTGTAACCTAGACAAAAATCTTTGCAACCATGCTTCTGTGAAATTACTCATGTTATTTTTACATCTGTAACAGTCTTCTTCCCTTGCTAATTCCCACAGTGCTGCATGATCAGATTTCATTTTTCTTGTAGTCTTTTATTGACATGATTCTTCTCATTCTTGGAGTGGTTAATTGTTCCTCTTGTTTCCATAAAACCTTACTTTTCACTACTGTATATAATGAATTATAGCAATATGATTCCTTTAATGATCTCTCTCTCCTAATAAACTATAATTTCCTTAGGATGGAGATTGTACTCTACATATCTTTCTATTCCTAGCACCTTAGTATTTCCAGCATGGAAGACACTGAAAGGATGTTTGTTAAACTGATCAGAGCCAATCTTCTGTAGGGAGTAACAGAATGTTAAGGAACCCACTAGCCAAAGAGGGCAGAAGAGAGAAGAAATAGAGAGAAGGGGATTTTATGACCTATCCTGATTAAAAAAATATTGAATTGCTTGAGGTAGGGCATAGGGGTGGAAGAGGAATGGCATGAAAGTTTTACCATTGAACACAGTGCATTTGGAGAGAGAAAAGAGAATAGAGGTAGAACAACAGAGCCTTATCCTGTTAGCAGTTTCACAGCACCATGCCAGGTGGCTGGCCCAACTTTAGCAGTCCTGTTGAGTAGTGGCACAGGGATACATTACATGAGAATGAATTCTTAAACAGAAGGGAATATAGAGGACTGTGTCATGTTCCAAAGAAACCTTGTGAATTAACAACATAAATAATAAACCTTAGTATACTTTCAATCTATAGATAATTGTATAATAGATTTCCTTTGGTGCATGGCTGTTTCCTTGTCCTTTACTGCCTAATGGCAAATAAAAAAGATGTTGAATTGAGGCTTAGAGTAGGTAATTCAGTGGTTCATGTTTACGTTGCTAATAATTATAGAATCAGAATGAAAGTCTACTTCTAATTCCAAATATTTGCTTTTGTTTATTTTCTTGCTTCTTTAGGAAGATATGGGTTCAAAGACTTGTATTCAAGGGCTACCTTCTTCCTTCCTATCGTTCACTTACTTAACTTTTCTTGGATTCAGTTTCGTGATCCTCGAAATGAATGTGACAATATTTATTCATCCTTGCTCCCAGGGTCGTTGTGAAGCACTAGTGAAAAACTACAAGTGCCCTCTGAAGGTACTGTTTTAAGATCACCATATAAGACTATCTTATTGATAAAGAATCCCATCAACTTCATTTAAGATTAGATTATTTGGTGTTTGGTGTATTAAAATGACAAACTATTTAATTTATTCAAGTTAATGTTATGTATTATTATTACTTCCAGCACAACTATTAATAATATGCATGATAAATTGATTATGACTAAATTGGAGCCTTTCTTCAGGATATTGTCCTCAAGGTACACACTCAGAAGCCAATTGTAGATGAGCTCATGTTCTCTTGTTTCTGCTGGCGGCTTATGCTTCCTGAATGGATTCCAAGAAGAAATTGTGTTATATTGATTTTCTTTTTGTAGCAGGTTTTTGTATAGTCAGCTTGGAATGTATACATGGTTGTAGGAATTAATATTTGTTAGAGGAAGAAGATACATCTTTATAATAAGTACTGTGCAAAAGATTTTTGGGGGAAAATATTTTAAAGTCCTGTCTAGGATATTAAGTGAATATTTCATATGGTTATTCATTTATTCATTCAACAAATATGCATTGAGTGCCAATTACATGGCAGTGTTCTAGGAATTTGGTAATATCAGTGAACAAAATAGAGATTCCAGCTCCTGAGGAGCTTTTTTCAGTAGGGGTAGACAGATATTAAACTGTAAATGTAACAAGTGAGTATATTACATAGTGTGTAGAAGGTAAATATTACTATGGGCAGAAAAAAAGTAGAGTCAGGGTAACAAGAATCCAGAAGCTGAATTTACTCATACAGTTAATTAATGCATATTTATTATATATAGCTACAAAGAAGATAATATCTAATTCATACTGAATCAGCAGGACTTAGGTAAAAAAATCTACCTTGAAGAGATCAGCAAAGGTGATGTTATGGGGAACTGAGGCCAACTAATCAATTGCTAGGGTGTATGTGAATTATTTCCACTTGCAAGTAACGTAATCTAACATTATCTATTAAGTTTAAAATACACAATTATTTTATCTACTTCTGTGAATTCATTCTACAAAAGGGAAAGTATCAGTGTATAAGGATGTTTATTCCAGTGTTGTTTGCTGCAAAAGAAACAAGTAAAGGAAGTAATTTGGTAGGAGAAGCCTCAGACCACAGCATAACTAAAGCAGAAGATGAGAAAGTGAGTGACTATTACCAAACATTTTTTAATTGATTTTTATTGTTAGACTTATTGGGGTGACAGCTGTTGCCAAACATTTAATGATAACCAAATCTATGAAATTTCATGGATAACACCAGAGAAAATAGAATTAAAGAGTAAGTGGGATTTTAAGAAAGTGTAATTGATAATCCTTAAAGAGGTAAAAGAAGCTAATTCAGCCATGAAAAAATAACAGACAGTTAAAGAGAAAAATCAAACTAATTAAATATTATCCAAAGAAAAAGCTCAATAAATGGGCTTAATAGTAGAATAACCATAGATGATGATGATTTAACTAGTAATTAAGAAGACCGAACAAGAGAATTGACCTAAAATTTAGCACAAAGAAAAAAAGATGAAAACTATGAAGGAAATAATTTTTATAGGTTCAAAAATTGTTATATCTACTTAAAAGATTTTTAGGAGAAAACACTCTATGACAATACCTGTCTGTATACCTGTATACTCTCAAACATTGATTATTATTAATTTAAAAAGGTTTTGCATATCCAATAGGTTAAATGGTGAATAGTATTTAATTTTGCATTTATATGACAACTAGTGAGGTTGAACATTGTTTTCTTTATGGAGTAGATGTATACACATATATGTATATACATATTTCTATTACCTATTCATGATTTTTTCTATTATTGCTTTTTCTTTTGATATATAAACCTTCTTTAGCCCTTGCTAATAATCATTTGCCAGCCATATAAGCTGCAAATACATTATCTTAGTTTGTCATTTTAAAAATTAGTTACCATATATTTTGTCTTTGAGAAGATTTTTTTCTCATTTATTTATGTTAATATTTTCTTTTGTGTTTTCTGATCTTATGACTATCTTAAGAAGAATTTCCTTTTACCTAACCTCCCAATCTAAGCTACATTTTATTCAACTCCTTTATAGTTTTTTCAGTTTTACTATATGAATTAAATATTCAGTTCTTTTTTATATTAATCACTTCCTTGAGTTCTTTTATCGGTTTATCACCCAAGTGTATATCCCTAAACTTCAGTCTTGCATATTGGTTGCATATTGGCTGTGCGGTTTATATTTTTTACTGTATAGTTTCTCCTTATATCTATTTTTTCTTTGGAATTTATTTGTTGAAGAACTTAGATCATTTAACCTGCAGAGTTTCTCAGTCTGGATTGGTAATTTCATACTCGTAGTGCTATAGTATTCAACATATTCCCCTGCCTGCTGACTTCCTGCAAATTGGCATCTGGTTCCAAAGGCTGGATGGGTTTGACCCCTCTTGCAGACCTATTGGTGGTGGCAGTTTTTCATCAGCAGTCAAAGAATCCCGGTCTGTGTTTCTTTTATTAATAATGTTAGCAACAATTCATGTAAATCTTTGTTCAGTCAATTCATTAGGAGTTGTAAAGTGGTGATACTCTAATTCTAGTATTTCATTTATCAGCTGGAATAATTTTATGAAAAGATGCTTTGACTCATCTATTATGTAATTACCCAGTGGTACAATTCATATAAGGAAGGCAGAATAGATGCTTAATTATTTCTTTTAATTTACCAGTTTCCAAGATACTGATTTCCATTCATCTTCTGGAGACCCGTTGGCTTTTTCCCTATCATTATGAACTCATAGATTTAAATGGGTTTTGATGTGTTTCAATCCATTGTCATTATTATCTTATTAAAGCCCAAATTGTCTCATTTTTGGCCAGTGGGAGCCTCTTCCTTCTGGCTCATGAGGGTTTTGACAGGGCTCTAGTAGTTTTTGACTACTTACTTTCTATCTTGTTCGACAAGGTTTTCCAGGATTATCTTGAATATTTTCTGTGTCAGTCTTAGAATCAGCCTTTTTCCAAGAAAGCAAACTCTGATTATTTAGTGGAAAGTTGGATTTCAAGATTAAAATCACCTGGGTATTAGGGATGCTTATTTATCTTGGGGTAGTCACTGTTTCTAGGCATTTTAATAAAATTAAATATGTAAGCAGAGAAACACACAAAAAATATATAATTAAATATATTCATACCCAAAGATAATATACTTCATGAATTTATACTGATATTTTAAAATCAATTTAAGTACTATAGGGTTTTTATTTAATTTTGTCTCAAGGACATAGGAGATGATATAATTAGAATTATGTCATAATTTATCATTTTATTTATCCTGAATGGTACATACACTAGTCTCAGAATGATAATATAAGCACTATCAATATGATTATGGAACATAGTTATAAGTGATTTTTGCATATGCTATCCTCATTCTTTGCTCATTTTTAGTGGTTGAACTATATAAGGTCTGAGTTTATAGCAATTATATACAATATTCTTTCCTTTTAACTTAATTCATTTATTTTTAGTTTTAAATGTAAATATAAACATAATGCTCACCACCGATGCTTATACTGATATTTATCTAGTTATTTTGGTTGTCAGAATTTTTCCCTTAGTAGATTGCTCAGAAAGTACTCTTGAGAGCATTCCTTAATTCTTGAATTTTGGTATTAGTTTGTCTTATTTGAAAGTCAGTTTTGCTGGATAAGAAAACCTTGACATGTGTTCTGTCACTGAAATTCTCAAATATATTACTACATTTTTGTTCTGTCATAGAGCAAAGTCTGATGATAATCTAGTTTTGTTTTCCTTTAAAAAAATGCCCAAATATGGTTTTTTCAAGTCTCATAATTTTACGAGAGTGTACTTAATAATAGTAGTTCTGAGTCTAAATTGTCATGTGCATGTGCGCTCCTTTAATATGCAGTTTCAAATCTTTAATTCAAGAAGATATTCTTGAATATTAGATTTTAGTAGTATTTATTTTGTCCCTTTGCTTTTGTCTTCTTATTTCAGGGATACCTGTGATCTATACTTTGGTTTGTTTTCCAAAATAATATTTGCAGAATTTTATCTCTTCAATATTTATCACTTACTTCCTTCTAAGCCATTTTTATCATTTCTGTTTCAAAAATTTCTAAGGTATAATTTATATAGAGTATAATTCAACCATTTTAATCATTCTATGGTTTTTAAGAAAGGCACAGAGTCTTGTACATGTCACCAGAATAAGGATATGGAAACATTTCCTGCATTCCTATCTCCCAAATTCCTCTATACGTCTTTGTAGTTGATTTATTTTCTGTTTCTGTAGTTTTGCATTTACCAGAATTTATTATAAATGGAATCATATTGTATGTAGCCTTTTGAACCTGAGTTCTTTCACTTAGTGAAATACATTTAAGATGCATACATGTTGCATTTATCATAGTTAGCTCTTTTAATGTTGATAATGAGTGATATTCCAGCAGGTGTGTATCTCGTAGTTTACCTCATCATTTTGCAGTTGAGACAATTTGTTTTTTTTCTACTTTTCGGTGATTTTGAATAAATCTCTTACAATTCCTTGTGTATGAGGTTTTTGTGTGAACTAACTTTTTATTTTTCTTGACTAAATATGTAGGAGCAGGAGGATTACCGGTCAATATGATGAGCATATGTTGAGAAAAGCTTTTGCACTTAGCAAGAAGGAGGCTAATGAGTGGTGAGAGAAAGAACTGAGTGACTTAATGGTGTTAAGTTCTTGTTCTCATTTTTCCTAAGATTCAGATGCTTCTTTGTTTTTCCCATAGATTGGCTGCCCAGTTATTCTTTGGATTTCATAAAATAAGCTAATGTTCTTTGGATAATTTGTTTTTGTCCTTTAGGCAGATCTGAATAGATTTCTTACATGTACAACCAAAGTAAGGGTTGTATTATAGCAACCTTTTATTGAGCACTTAAAGGGAGCTAGCCACTGTGCTAAACCCTTAACATGTGTTTTATAATTTAAGCAATGGGATTATCCAGCCTTGTACATTGGTTGCAATAAAAATTTAACTCATTGTTATGAAAAAGACAGAGGAGCAAAAATGAAAATAAATAATCTTATGTGAAACTGATGTGTTTGCTAAAGGGTTATAAATATGCTGTCAGGCATTGCCACTACATTTCTTATTTTGGAGAAATGCACTTTTCATTACAAATGACTTTATTGTTTAGTACAGGCATTTTAATGTTAACAAGTAAAGTACAAGCCTAGTTTGCATGAAGGAACAAGCCACATTGCTATGAATTCACACATGCATATGTAGATTACTTCTTTGGTCTGTATATTAATAAATATAATATTCATGAACTAAAGTCTTAAAATGAGAGATTTAATACCATGATGGCTAAAGCACTTTGCTATTTCCATTAGTTCTAACAATATTCAGTTTTCTGGTTCCCTTTGGAAAAGATTTTTAAGGTATAAATGATAAAAAAGACCCCCCAAATATGGTCATGACCTTTATTGAATAATTTAAGGTATTTTTGATACCTCTTCTGTTTGGGTATGAATGTTCTCTTTCCTCGAATCATTTTTTAAGGACACCTATCATAGGTGCTATGCGAGCAGTCCAGATACTATGTGCTACTGGAGTCAGGAAGAGAGAGAGGACAATTTCTGGGTTAGAGGCTCGTGGAAGGCTTTGTGGAGAAGGTGGTACTGGAATGGGACCTTGTAAGTTATATGTGTCCAGTAAAACATTCACCTTCAAAAAAGGTAATGAAAATTGTTTTCACAGTATTTTAAACATACAGTTGAAATCATTTAATCTATATGGCGGGATTCTTGACTAGTTATTAAAAGAAAATCATGCCTTCTTTGATTTTATCTCCTGCTATTGCGATTGGAGAAAGTGATTTCTAGAATAAAATTATTCTGTTATCTAATTAGTGATGGACTATTTTTATGATGTGGCTAAAATTTTATATTGTATTTTTATTTGTAGTTGATTGACATGAATTTCAGCAAGAGAAGTATTTAAAAAGTTTTATGATCTCCTGGAAAAATAATAGGTCATTAAAAATGAACATTATTTGTGAATGTTCATTCACCAGGGATCAAAGGAATCAATGTGGTCAGTCAGTAAAATATACTGCCAGACTAAGAATGACTCAAATCGCTTTTTGGAGTAATAAAACAATCCTGAGTACAATAAAAACACACTTCAGAACAAGAAAAATCATCATGGCATTTTGAAGCCCTAGAAAAAAATAATATATAACCTATTTGTAATTGATTGCAATAGGACCTTTGACATTTCTGTGTACTGAGGGGCTTGTTCATGGAGCCATTGCAAAGAAGGGAAGTATTTCTGATGATTTATGAAACATTTAAGAAATAATGGTTCATAATTTACATAAATTCTGAATTCATCTTTTGAGTATTTGTGTGCTATAGTGCATTATTGGCTTGATGTGCCAATGCACAAGGATCACTGTAAAAATTTGTGAACAGAATGTTTTCTAAATGTTTACAAGATGCTGAAAGATTTGATTGCCTTAATAAACAAGCAACCACAGATACTTGCTACCAATGTGTGTGTGTGCTTTGGGAAGGTGGTATTATACATGTGGTACCATGTTAAATTTCATACAAGTGAGTTTAACCCACTATGCAACTTGTATTTAGTAATGCAATAGACCACTTTGAAATGATTGTATAATTACTGATTGATTCCCTTAATCTTCAGACCCTAGACTTTGAGCATGTCACCCTTTTCTACTTTACCTAGCACACACTATTAATTACAATATGCTATGCCAATTAAAAGGTCAGGAATCCCTGAAAGGATCATTGATTGAGCAACAATTATGTGAAAGACAATTGTACTAGGAACTAAAAGTGTTTTAAAAACCAATAAACAAGATACTTTTTGCTTTTAAAAGTGTTTAAAATCTAATTTAAGAGGCATTTGTAATAAATAAAAAGTTACAAACTCAATTTTTTTGTTTCCTTTAAATGAAGTTTACATGTATTCCAAGCTGCCATTTCCACTATGATGGAGAGCAATCTTGCTAAATCAAGGTAACTTTCTATTTAAAGCTGCGTCTGCTGGATAAACTTAGGCAACTTTAAGGCTCCTCTCCTGTTCCCCTTCCCTAGGATGATCCAGGGTATTGGATGCCTCCATATTTTCCTTACATTGGAGAAAGAGAATGTGGTCTGGGGTTTCTATCTGCTGTGTTCAGTTCTGGAATAACTAGCGATATGTTTTCTCAGTGTCAGCAAAGTGCAGTAACTGTTCTGAGGTCATTCTGTGTTGTAAATTCCCTCATTTGGTACTCCCCTAACCTTTAATTATCCCATATCTTAATTTTCACCTTACTTCTGTGCCTCAGTTGGGCAGAAGAGGCTTTTCAGATTCTCTGCATTTCCCACAGGACTCGAAGAAGAGTGGTAAAGTGGGCATGAATCTCAAGATATTTCTCTGTCTAGAGCTGCCCTGTTGTAATTTACACTCAAAAGCAGTGGCTTCCTTTTGGCAAGAATCACACTGCTAGGATGCCTCTCTCTAAAATACAGACAAGAAATGGAACCTTTTTTGCTTTCATGTTCTCAAAAGTTTGGTGTTTTCTATAGACTCCACTTCTCTGGGTTTCAAATCTCCATTGGGAATATAAAGAGCCAGGTGCAGCAGTTGCACATAGCTTCCTCCCCCAGTCCTCCCCAGGCTGTCTCTCCATCCCACAAATGCACATACAAATATCCTGGGCAACTGCATTTACATAAGCATATTTTTCCACTCACCTTGATATGGTTTATAATCTGTACATATATTTTCAAAATTTTTTTATAGAAACCCTTTGTGACAAACCTATTTTCATATCAACGCCAGAAATCACACTCTTACCTTATTCTAACTTACTGCAGTGCATTTTATTCTATTTTATGTCATTAGAAAAACAAACAAACAGCAATAGTAGTCTAGACTCAGGAAATTGATTTTATGACCTACTTGTGGGTTTCACCAGCAGTTTGAAAAGCTATGCTGTAAACCTTTGCTCTGAGTCCCTCCTTGCTCCTGATAAGCAAAGCCAGAGTTTTAGAATTCTAGTAGATATCTTTCCTTTTCTTTTTTTATCTTTCCATTTTTGAGTTTCTGGGTCTTGCAAGTGGAAAGAACTTTGAATTTTAGGCCAATATCTATGCTATGTGCTAAAAAAATTTATTTGAGTTATTTGTTTTGGTCTATGTTCCACTCTCCACCTTTGCCAATGAATGTCTTTATGCAGGCAGCGAACAGTAAGAACAATGAGGGAAAGAATCTATAAATTTTTATCCTGCTGCATAAAAATCAGGACAGAGAATGACAGAATTTTAAACTGCCACAGAAAGTTAGAGGTTAATTTTATCAGCTAAGTAGTTCGCAGAGGAAACTCATATTGAGAGAGATTATCTGATTTGTCCAAGGCCATAGAGCTTGTTAGAGCTCAAACTTGAACCTGTGGCTCTTGGCTGTCATGTCACCACTCTTTACACTTTTAACAGTATTCAGCCTCTTCCAAAAATGAGAAACTCGGTCTAATAAAAGTATATGTAAAGTACGAACATGGATTGGGGACTGATTTGCACCATGTACTTAATTCTAATACCGTTGGTATTAGGGCGTCTGACCACTCATGTGCCATAAGACAGACATGGGGATTAAACTGATTGTCACTTTGTTCTTTGGCTGATTTACTGGACCATATAAAATCATTCTCCATTTCAACTCTTCTTAGAGAAAACACGTTTCAGATATGATATAAACACATCTGGACAGTTCTAATAATCTATATTAGGGATGAAAGAGTTTTATTTAACAAATACGTATCTTAAAAAAGTAATCTCAGCAATACATTTAGAAGTGATTTATTGATAAGTATCTTTGAAATACATGCTAAAGTTTATCTCAGAGTTATGTCTAATAACAAAATACTATATTGGGTACAACTTCAACATTAGCAGTAGTAAAATGACTTAAGTAGATTATGTTACCTGTGCAAAAACACGAGTAAGTTATATAACCCTGAAATATGATATTGATAATCAGTATCCATGACTGTGAGGCATGTTCGTATTTTAAAAGGTTTTATAAAGGACATGTAAAATTGCATACTCAATATGAGATTAACTATGTAAAAACAATTGTATACAAAAAGATTGAAAGGAAATATGTCCATATACAGTAATGATTAACTTTGGGAGATGGACTTACACTGGTTACACTTTTTCCTTTTTCCTTTCTGAAATCTTAATTATTTTTATTTGATTATAATGCATTACATATTCTCAGAGAAAATTAATTTAAAAGAAATATTTTATGAATTTGTAAGATTGGTTTAAAATGTTGAAAGCAGGAAAAAGTTTCAGGTTTTAAGGTTTTAAGGTTTTTAGGTTATGTTTGATTACAGTGTTCAAAGAAGCTTTGTGAGTTGGGGCATCGGCACAGTTTTTCAGATGGAATATTCTGAGGTGTAGCGTCCGTGAATCGCAGCCACTGTTAGTAATGTGCAATAGAAAAAAGATGTTGAATGGAAGAGCATCAATCTTTAAACAACAGGTAGAGTTATTATTTAGCATTTTGAGAGGGCCAGGGTGTTTGTATATCTCCTAGTGCTATTTATAATTTAGGACTGTTGTTATTTGATCCAGAAGAGAGGAGAGAAGTTGAAAAGAGAAGAAATGAATAGCTCCTCTACCTCCTCTCTGAGGAAGTTACCTGCAGTCAATCCTGCTGGAATGAGCAGCAGCTACAAATGGGTCTGCTTTCTCGAATTCACTGGCTGTACCCACAGTCCACACTGCGGTAGTTGCCACAATCTTCCTTTCAAGATATTGATTTCCTATGGAATTGTCATTTGAAATGATGGATCTACAGTTGGGTTTGGACCTGGAGGAGAGATAGTTGTGTTTGTGTTGCAGGCATGAATCTTGATGGGCTTTGTCCTCCACACAAAGGACGAAGGAAAGGAAAAAAATTATTACAGTTGGGAGAAAGATTAAGGAAAATACTTTAATCATCTTCCAGTTTTACAGGCCAGTTTCTTAGGCTGAGGACAAGGTTATTTATGAGTCTATCATTTCACAGTAGTTTAATTTTTTTTTATTGTTCCTAAAGCCAAAGTAATAAGACTGATGGTTATGTAGTTTTCAACAGAAATATAGAAAGTTTTATTTTTTGGCTACAGTATTCATTGACAGTAATTTTCTGTTTCTTGGAGGAGGTCTGAAGATCTTTAGTCACAGTGGTCCTTTCTTCTTTCTTCTTGGGTCATATTTCCTGAATCTCTGCAGCCTTTAATTTAAGAAGGGCCTAATTTCTGATTGTTTCCTTCCATCCTAAGATGTTGAACTTACTCCCTTCTTTGTACGCTCCCTTCTATTATCTTCTTTTATGTAATACAAATTTCAGGTAATAAGGACCTCATTTTTCTATAATATGGCATTGCTTTTATTGCCACACTTTGATGCAAGTTATTTCATCCTTTCTTTTCTTCTCTTGTTTTTCCTTTATACTTTATTTTTTACTTCAGAAACAACCCAGTCTCATTGGTTTGGGGTTCATTAATCAGACTGATTATTTGCTTGACATAAATCCCTTTCTATTATTCTAAATAGGCTCAAAGACATTACTATATCGTTTTGTTTTCATAGTTTTTAGAGAATAGTTAATGATGCAAAGTATGTACATAAGATGTATATGCTTGTATATTAAAGTATGTGAAACACAATAATATTAACTTCATGTAGCAGTTAACAAATACCTATCATCAGTGAATGCAGTATTCTTCATAAGTGATGGGGCATTAGTATATTCTGTATAATCTGTATTATGAGTTTTGGGGTCATTGGGTCCTTATCTCCATAGGCTAAATGACCGCTGTAATTCTTTATTACTACATTTTATTTATTTATATATATAGTGATTTTTAAAATTCTGCATTGTATATATATTTGTTTTTAATCAGCTGACTTTTCTGGCTGTCTTAAACAGGTGCTTTCCCTCTTCTCTAATTTTCTGGTTTTAATCTATTATAAAATAGAAAATTCATATCTCTACTTAGCAAACTCCTGTCAGTAGGAGGAAGTAGTCACTGGGTGATATTTAAAAACAAAAATTTTATAATGTAAAAGTATGATCTTTTAGTACACAGCTTTTGACTTCTATTTTTGCTGCCTTGAACTCTTTAATAAAACACTTTATTTCCTGATTGTTATTAAGTTCAGAGATTTGACATGGTCAAGTATGATGTTAAAATATTTGAGCATTTCTAAGCAATTCTCATATTAATAGGTAGATCACCTATCAAAATGTTGTGAGGATTAAATACAAGTATACCCTATATGCAAGCATTTGATACATGTGGGCTGTCTGGAAAGTATTCAGCCATGTAATATGAAGAATAGAGGCATTTATGGCTGGATTTTTCTGGACAGGCTCATATGTGTGTATGTATGAGAGCGAGCGAGAGAGAGTGTGTGTGTGTGTGTGTGTGTGTGTGAGAGAGAGAGAGAGAGAGAGAGAGAGAGAGAGAGAGAGGGTGGGGGGGTGGAGAGAGAGAGAGAGAGATAAAGAGAACATAATCATCCTCCCAGGAAAGAATTGACCAAAAGGGGGTGGTCTAAAATTGTCTGATAACTCATCTCTAGCTTATTTCACTCAACTGAATCACAATTTCAAGCACTATTGTCAGGCAAACAGCAATTACACCTTCATCTTTGTTTTGTTTTGGACAAATTCCCTACCTTTCTTTTATTCAAAGAATATATTTAGTTTGGAGGATGGACTAGGGCATGTGTGTGTGAATGTAAGGTAAAACAGAGCATAAAAACTTGCAATTGGAACTGTGATTCTTCTGATTCAAATATTTAATTGAATTTCTAGGACACTAAAAAAGAGAATTCACTTGGCAGATGCTTGCTGATGATAATCTGTCATCATGGCAATATCTTATTATTGAATAATTAAAATCATACTTTTAAACAGAGTAACTGATCTGGGTATTACACATACTAGGATTCAAGTGCCCATTTAAACTTCAGTCAGTGAAACATTAAGTAATCAAAAATTAATACATTAAGAACATAACTAGATTTTAATAGTAAAATAATTTCTATTCTATATAAATAAAAATAAAATGGCCTGGTTATTTTTATTGTTAAATTTATTGGGGTGACACTGATTAGTAAAAATTACATAGGGTCCAGGTGTACAATTTTACAGTGTGTCATCTATGTGTTGTATTATGTGTTTACCACCCAGAGTCAGTTCTCTTTCCATCACCATATCTAATGTTTTTTTATTTTTAATTTTTTTACCTTTCCTGCTTGTTTGTTTATTAGTTTCAGGTGTATATAACAACATAATGACTAGACATTTATACCCTTCACAAAGTGATAACTGCACTAAGTTTACTACTCATCTGACATGGTACCCAGCTATATTGATTATAGCTGCATTGATTATATTCCCTATGCTGTACTTTACCTCCCATGGTCATTGGCATTGGTCATGGTCATGAGAGATAAAGTACAGCATAGGGAATATAGTCTCTCTCTCTCTCTCTCTACACACACACACACACACACACACACACACACACACACAGTTGCCAAAAATGTATACACATTTTAAGAGTTGTTATCTATGTATTTCTGGATACTGATGGTAACCACTTTGAGCACATTTTGTAATTGCAGAAATCAAATGTGACTTGTATTATCTTTTGTTATCAGTATATATTGAGTATTACAATTTTAATACAGTTTTTTTCTTCCTTAAAATGTATATACATTTTTTGGCACTGTGTGTATGTGTGTGTCTGTGTGTGTCTGTGTGTGTGTGTGTGTGTGTGTGTGTCTGTGTGTGTGTCTGTGTGTGTGTCTATGTGTATGTGTGTGTGTCTGTGTGTGTGTGTGTGTATTTCATTATAGTTGACATACGGTATTATTCTATATTAGTTTCAGGTGTACAGCACAGTGGTTAGGCATTTCTATAACCTTTGAAGTTCTCCTGATAAGTCTAGTATCCATCTGACACCTTACATAGTTTTTATAACATTATTGACTCTATTACCCATACTGTTTTTCATATCCCTATGACTGTGACTACCAATTTGTACTACCTAATTCCTTCACTTTTCTCCCCCAATCAGAATTTTTTAAAAAGGAATATTTTCTGGGAAACACTCAGGTAACCAAGGCCATCCTCCATTTTTGGTATTATACATTGAATTTTTCTTGTAACATTATTTTTAATGGAGAAACCTTTACTCCTTCAGGACAGTAGACCTGTATACATCTTTTTAATTATTACAAATCAAATTATGATTAGACATACAAAAATGTGTCTAATATGCATTTTCTAAATAAATAGACTTCTGTGTTGGTCATTTTTATGTATGACCATTATTAAGAGTATATCAGTGTCATTTGAAAAGCTATTTCACTTAAATCATCACATTTATTTTAACTAAGTAAATAGATTCTATTTGGTATTCAGTGAAACAGGCTAAGTTATATTACTGGATATTTATGGTAAAAATGTACCATTTCTCACTCTTTGTTTGGAAAACACATGCTTTTCTGACATTTGTCTACCTTATTTCCTAGTCACTGCTGTTTATATTGGTAGGCAATGCCATTTCCTATTTAACTTTGGTATGATCACTGTGCAAGTATAATTTTGAGTTTAGCCGCCTGTTTACACATTCTGTCACATGGCAAACAAATCCCTTTCTAGAGTATTTCAAGGTATAGAGGCAGTGGTATGTGTAAGACATTTGGCAATTCTAACCCTAAGGCAGACTTAAATTAGATTTTTGAAAAATGGTTAGCCTGCATAAATTCCTGAGGATGCCTCTTGGTGGTATAATTGAGATGCTGGTGAGTATGAATGGAGTAGCAGGACCATTATTGATAACACTTGGATTTAAGCCCTTAGCTTATAAATATTGAAAATGTGTTAACATGTATTGATGTTTGGTCATGAGCTCAGGGGCAGTGAAATACATAAAGAAGGCACTGAATACATAATAAATGAAGGAACCACAACTCTGTTTTACATTGATGATGTACTTTCATATGGATTTACTTTATATAGAGAATTTTATTTTTTGTCAGATTTTTAGAAGGGATCAATGAAATGTTCTAGTTCATAGGTTTGACAAACTTTTGTAGTTTACAGAAAAATGTCATAGGAAGCTTCTCAGTGAGTGTGGTGTACTACGGATCTACAGAGCAGAGTTTAGTCCTATTACCTGTGTTGTTTTCCAGTTTAACAATAGCAATCTATTTTAGACATTGATTTCAGTGAACTTTTAGGTGAGTGATCTAAAACTGGATGAAGGCTTCTGGTCAAATGTTTTATTTTGTATATAGCAATGAAAAATGGATGCAAAGAATAATTTAGTTTGAGAAGATCAAATCTTTGACGTGGTAGGCTCTGGTATAAAATAACGGGGTCATCTTTTCCTAAATCAGGAGTAATCTGAAAGTGGAATAGAGGTGAAATTCTAGTGAGCAAAAATAATTACGAATTTATATTTGCCAATGAAAAACTTGCATTCTTATCTGATAGTTTCTTTTAAGTGAGCTGAGGGAAAAGTTATTTGATCAAACTCTTGGTGGTGGAATGAGAGTTTTGACTAAGGATTTGTCTTCCTATCTTTAGAAAGAGTTCTCTGAAGATGAGTTTCTAACAACATGGGTAATCAGAAATTTAGAAAAGAAAAGGAAAGGCTAATCTTGCAAGATGTCAGAAAGGGCATGAGCAAGCATTAGATGAAAAGAACACACACACACACACACACACACACACACACACACCCCATAATGGGTACCCAGCTTGTCACAAAAGGCTTAATGATGGAGTAAAGATAGATTAGTCTCTCATATGTTGAATATTCATCATATAGTCTATGCAGCTGTATCTTAGAATATCATTTTCACTTTCTTTCTTTTTAACATAAAGCAGATCACTCTATTAGTTTATTTGTAGGAACTGCATTGTGTATTGTACATGCTTAAGTGAATTATTGTAGGAGCACTTTAAATGGTATTTTGTTATTCTCAAAACATTTTTTTCTTACTGTATGATCAAATTTATGGCACATAAGTCACATACTTTTATTTTTGAACTGGGTAAAAAATTGTATGAAATGGGGATTTCCCTCATTGGTGCTCAGGCATTTTGATTGATATTCAGGGTTATATAAAACTAATGCTCTATTTAAAGCATATACACCCATATATGTTGAGGTATGAATATTGTCCTCAATAATTTATTAGTAAGGGAAGTGATCTTAATTATATCTGTAGTAGGTTTCACAGGTTAATGCAAAGTCTAATTATATTCTCTTAGACTCAACAACATGTGTGATTTCAAGTTTTAAAAAACTATAACTTGCAAGTGATTTATATCATCTTATTGGAGTTTGTGGTCTTGTATCTCAAACTAATTTAAATGACCATTTTAAACTTTTAAAGTAATTCTTAAAAATAAAATAGTATATGTGTAATATGTGACTCCAGAAGTGCACTTATGATGAAACTTATGAAGTTTAAGCATCAAGGCCCCCACTTGCACAGATCCCTTTCAATCTTAAGGTATCCTTCTCCTGGGATATGGAGAGGAAGCATAGATCATGTAACTGTTAGAAAAAAAAGATATCAGTCATTGTAATGCATCTTAGGAAATATACTGAACTAACATATATAGAGAGAAAGATTATTTCAGTTTCACCCAAGAAGGTAATTCATCCATTTATATTTAACAATGGCTTCCTATTTTGATTTTTTTGTGTATTGAAATCCCATATGTCACCTTTGAAGATATAGTCATTTTTCTTAAAAATTGATGAGGAACTTGTGAATTGCATCTATTGAAAATCAAACTCATTGTTCTTTGTAAGAATAGAGATTATTTAGTGTTCTATTTTAAAAATCAGATTAAGTGAGATGAACTGCTTTCTCTATACTGTTTTGTGTTAAAGGACACTTTATTCTAAGAAGAATTTAATGTATTTTATCAATATCAGCCCAGATTCTGTTGATTATCTCTGTCCGGTAGAAGGTAAGGGGTTATCTTCTTTTAGATTAACCCTCCATTTGCCCCATCCCAATCTACCCTCTGAATCCAATTCTATTTATAGGAAATAGACACTGTGTCCCATTGTCCCCAAGGTAAGTCTGAGTTGTTTAACATTCATAAGCATACCATTTTGAGTTAAGTGACTTCATCTCATGCAGCTGCTTCCCTCTCCACCCTCTATCATTTTATATTCCAATTATAATGAACTATTAAGCCATTCCAATCTGAACTATATTTCTATACATTTTTACAAGTATGGAGGGGTTCTAAGTGAAATGTAAACATAATGTAACTTGTTTGGAAAACTGGTGGGTGGGTACTTTTCCTGTGCAGTGAGAGACCTTTTAGAACTTGTCTGGAGGATAAAAGAAGAAGAATTGTGTTGTAGTAAGTGAACCTTAGCCACAGAAGAGCAGTGCCAACCTCAAGTTCAGCATGTTGCCCATCACTTGTTCATCTCCCTGCTGAACACATGCCTGAATCCTATGGAGACAAAGTCTGAGGAAAATGTAAAAAAAAAAAAAAAATCTTAAAGCACCATTTCCCTAAAATCTTTGTAAAACGTTAGAACCCCAGAATCATTGTTTTGATGCCAAAGCCATGGCACGGGGAGCATACTCTTTCATAAGCCTGTGTAAGACACTCTGTGGGATCTCAGAAGTATCTCCTGGTGGTGGTGGTGTTGGAGTTGGTGAGAATGGGATATTCTGAATGAAGAGATGGAGAAAAGTTACTAGGAAATTGGGACTGTTGTTATAAATGTAATCTTGTATCAGTTAAGGTCAAGTCAGAAGGCAGAAACCACACTAATACTTTGAACAGGGAAAATTTAAGAAAAATAACTATTAAGTAGGTAAAAGATGGTAAAAGTGGTAAAGAAAACTTGAAGGTGTAGCAGGAGTAGCAAGTGCAGGCTGTGACTGTGGGGTAAGTAGACCAGAAAGGAATTTAGGAATTTAGAGAGATACTTCCATAAGGCTGAGATTACCACCTCAGAGAGCAGGGCACAGCTGCTTCGCAAACACACTGTTCACCACAGGGCCCAAGAACCCTGGGGCTCCCTCACAGAATCCCGAGGCCAGCCTGGAGGTGGCGAATGCTGCAGAGAACACTGTGGGGAACACTGTGTCCCTAGTCTCCTCTCTGATACCTCTACAGAAAACAAAAAAAGCAGGGGAAAAATCAGGCACTTCTTCCAGTGTCAGGCCCCTTTGCGCCTTCTATTGGCCAGAGTGCAAACGAGAACCAGAGTTTGTAGAGTCCTGGCTTCAGTGTCTTAAAGTAGGGAAGGAAAGGTGGGTTTGAAGCAAACAGGCAGTAGATTAATAACTGGCACATATCCATTTGCCGCAGAGACTGATACACTGAGGAAAATGAGGCATATTTAACCCGGGTCAGTCCTAAATTCTATGGTTTTATAGGGTCATCTTTTATTTACTATCAGAACACATGTTGTACAACTTCTATTTCTTCACCGTGTACTCCAGACAATTCCTGAGGAGAGTTTATTATTTTCTCTTCTACCAAGCATTTCTTCTATTGAACTTTTGCTTTGGTCTTCTACAGAGATCACCTCAGGCCATCTTATATCATATTTCTACAGCTTTCTCTGGACTACTTCTCTTCCAAAACAGATATTTATTTCCTAAAGCACAGTTTACTCAATACTTGTATTTAACAGACTTAACTGGAGACTTGGGTCTTTGAGTGGGGACAAAAAATAATGTCTTATTCCTCATTCAGGTTCTAAACAAACTGAGAAATAGACAAAGGGGTCTGAGAAGGAGGCAAAAATAAAGGTTAAGGTGGAGGGCATGGGCTGTTAATAGAATCACAGAGTTAAGCAGAATTTCCCACCTTGTCACAGATAAATTTAGATCAGGCCTGGTCTTCCTTCATAGGAGTCTGACCAAGTCAGACTTCTATCACGAAGGAGCTCTTCTAGGGGAGGAGAAGGAGGGTCATTGCTAAGCATTGTGGTTTATTTTGGGGAAATTTACCAGGTTCAGAGAAGTCACTCTATCTGTGTCTCTGTGAGCAGAGATAGTAAAAAGCCAGAAATGTCACACATTTGATCTCCCACATCAGAGAAGAAAATGTCAGGACTAAGGAGAAAACATTCTCACCTATAATGTATAGGTGAAAACAGGTACTAACTTATAACAGTACGAGATACAAATGTACGGGGTCCATTAACTACGCCATCAGAGGATTGTTCACTTGTCATCTCTTTTTAGCCTCTTCTTCTGCCATGTTGCATCAGATGGAGTTAACTGCTTCATAACCCCTCTGCCCCCTCACGCCACCATGTCACAGGGCCTCCAAGTGATGTCAGCAGATGAGACAAAGGAAACAACAACAACAACAACAACAAACCAGTTGACATAATACTATTTTTTTTTTACTTAAATGCTTATTGTGGGACAAAAAAATTGTTTCTTGGTTCTGAAAATAAAACCAGAAGCACACTCTCTTCTATGACGGGGTTCTTCATAGAGAATTAAGAAAGTACAAAAGAAAACTTTTTTCCTCCTGCCCTTTCTACAGTATCTAATTCCAAATGTCTGACATAGTGCTTGACATTAGGTACTTAATAAATTGTTGAATGACTACTTTAAGGCCTGGAACTACTTCTTCAAACATTAGCCAAATTACCTTTTATTTCCCTTTTTTGATATTCAAACCTTGATTTTTTTCTTCTCAGCAGGCAACTGTGTTTTGGAGCTATTATATTTCCTCATTTCATCTCCCTCTTGTTCCAAACTTAATTATTTAGTATCTTAATTAATAGTGTTTTGCTAAGTGAATGAATTTTATCTGATATACTCATTTATGTTGCTATATTAATGACTAGAATGGCTAAAATATGTCCTTTCCACTTCTATTTAAATGTGAAATTTCACTAGAAATTAAGTTATTTAACTCAAAGACATAACTCTATTATGGTGGGATTTAGTCCCTGTAGTAGGCTTGCAGATCAGATTTTTGATGAGGGGATATTTTTCAGGTGTCCTCCCAAATCACATCTTGTAACTTCCTATATTGTCAGTCTTTCCAAAACTGCCTTCAGGCAAGTAAATTGCTTTGGTTTCTAAGGGTACTCCAAGATAACTGATGGCTCTCCAAGGAGAGGCCCTGATGCTCCATTTTTGTCTTCTAATTCACCTCACTACTCCTGTCTACACATGAGAATCCTCACATATATCATACAAGAAGATTAAAAGAAATCAGTGTTATTGGTTGCTGGAGAAACCAGTTCAAAGCAATGATCAAGAAGGATCATTGTTTTTTTTGTTTGTTTTTTGTTTTACTTTGTAATATCCCTCCTTACACAAAAAACAAAAACAAAACAAAACAAAACAAAAACCCAAGGTGAGGAAAGACTCTTGGGTTCATACAGAATTCAGCAGTGTGCACTGAAAGAAGTAATTGGTCTGGGAGAATTCTAGAGGTCTGGAGCAGTTATTACATCCATTAAGCAACATTTTCTGACTAAAACCCAGAGTAAGTGGCTCCCTTGGTATCTGAGTATACAAAAATGGCTGATGTGTTCTTTATAGCTTTAGAGCTTACTATCCTCGAAAAGGGGAAAATAAAGCTAAGTCCGATCTCTTACTTTTAAGTATTTACTAAATAGATTCTTGGTTGTGGATATTGGAAAAAATAAAACCATAGTGAAGCCATACTACACAACATGGTATGTTAAGTATTTATTTGAAAAAGAAAACAATGCAATTGTTTACAAAACCCATAATAGCTGTATTTGCTTAGCTGCAATTTGAAAGTGATGCTAAATTTGAGAGCATTTAACAAAATTTTCAACAAATATTAAACAGGAATGTATAGAATGTCAAGCACTGTGTTAAAGTGCTTAGGATGCCATGATAGCAATACGGACTAGACTCCTGCCTTCATTGTGCTTGCTCTCTGGTGAGGGATATAGGTAAGTAAATAATTGGATAAGTAAGTTGTAATGTAAAAACAAACATCATAGGCCAAGTGAAAGGCATGTGAGTACTACCCAGGGCATCTCATCTAGACATGGGGAGTTTGAGAAGTTTTGCCAGTAGAAGTGATATTTAAACTGAATAGTCAAAGATTAAGAGAAGTTAACATAGTGCAAATAGGAGTTAGAGGGGAATGGACATGTGTTACAGAGAGAAGGAGCAGCAGGTCGAGTTTCCAAATTAAAAGAGGGAATAACTGTTGAGGAACCAAGGGAAGTTCAGAATTGCTGCAATATACCTTCCACAACTTTCCTGTGGCTATTTCTATGGTAAGCATTTATCATTATTTTTTTCTCAGGGTACAGATTATTTGGCAAATGGGTACTTTTTCTAGACCTGCAAATTAAAAAAAAACAAAACAGTTTGATTCTTTATTTTCTGAAGAAGGGACAGAATACTACTCTCCAGACATATTGATTGTTTATTATTCAACTGATTTGTGTGACTGTGTGTGGGAGTGTTGCACCTAGGAGGAGATACCATGCTTTTATATAACTTGAAGCCTGTGAATCATGAAAAATGGATGCCTTCTGTTGCCTGCATTTTGACTATTGGCACTTGTAACTTAGAATGCAGTTGTTGTGCTCAAAGCCTTGTGTGACTTGTCATATACAGTTGTTGAAGGGTTTATAACTCCTGGCTCTCCTAAACTTTATTTTATGCATTTTGTACTTTCTTATTTAGGTACAGCATCTCAAAATCCTACTGTAATGCATGGAAGTTTCTAAGAATTATGCCATACTGGACAGTTATACTTGACAATTGAAAGAAAAAAAAAGACATGTAGGAAGTCACTGTAACTAACTTATGCCTATGCAAAATTGGTGATGAAAAATTGTTCTTTTTACATTTCTCTACACTGAAATGTCTTACTCCCTTCCAGAACAGTTATATTATGTATTAGGTCATTCACTATTAAAGTGATTAGGAAGATTCCTAATGCACAAATAAGTTCTAATAATACATAATAATTATTAGCAGTTATAATAATCATTATTAATAATATTAATAGCTAAATTTTGTGTCATGTTGCTATATATCAAATGCTGAATGTTTATTATTTCATTTAATTGGCATAACATTTTCATGAGGCATAACATTATCATTTTCTCTATTTTTCAATTACAAAAATTGAGGCATAGAGAGGTTACATACTTTGCCCCAAGTCACAGAATTAATATTTGAGGAGGAGGAATTTAAATCTAGGCTGTCTGACTTCGCAACTCACAGGTGGACTCTATTGCTGAAGATCATGGCATAATGAAAGTTTGTAAAAAGAGTAGAGTAGCAGCATGCTCAGAAATCAGGAGAGTATGATATTAATTTAAAGGATATGTTTCTTTGGCATAATGGTCTATCTTATAGGTATTTTCAGAATATTTATTAGGTTAAAATTAACTTGCAGTTCTTGTGGATGGTAATAAGCTGTCCTGTTTATCTTTAAGCTGAACTTTACAAATGATATTGTACCTTTATAACCTTGACATTTATTAGAGTTTGAAAAGTGCTGTTCATGCCTTGAGAAAAGAGAGTAAATGTACTCTTAGAATGCTTTGAAAAAAAGAAAATCAGTGCTATATGTATTATTTGAGTGGTTCTTTATGCTGTACCAAGCACTTCTGTGTTATTTCATTTTATTCTTACAGCTCTTCAAGAGAGAGAGAGGGTGAGTGTTACTGTCTCCATTCTTCTGATAAGGAAACTGCTTCTCAGTGAGTGAAGGATGAGCCAGAACTACCACATGTAACAGTCTTCCCAATACGCTGCTTCTCTACATACAATTCAGAAGAAAAATAGATTGAGGAAATTTCCTAGGAAATACTATGTGAAGAGGTAAAGTTACCTCCACATAGGGTTAGCTAGGGTGTGACACTGCCTCTTGATGTTTAACATTACCAGCTGTGACTTGGTTGATAACCCCAATGTAGACAATGAAATTCCCAGTTACCACAACTCATGAATATGGCCCATGGCTTCTTTGCGGGCCCCTACTTTTGTGTTGGTGGAAGATGGGACTTCATGGACTTCAGTTCTCCCCTTTTCCCACACTGATGCCACCATGGAGAGAAGTCAGTCATATGTAGAGAGTGGCTAAGGAATCTTGGCAAGCTTCATTTATTTATTTATTTATTTGTTTGTTTGTTTATTTATTTATTTATTTATTTAATAGAGGAAACCCATTGACTCTCTGACAAGGATTTTAAAAGTGTTTGTTTTAATAAATAAAACTAAATTAAATTTGTTTTTAGAACAATTGCAATTGGGAGAACACTCCATTCTGCCAGTTTGCCAACATATTCAAATTTTTGCTAAATTTGTATTCAAAGACTGTGCTGTGTTTTAGAAAATTTAGCTCATGGCTGAAACTTTTCATATTGAAATACTGAAATATAAAGAATGAGGCAAGTGGCAAAATGATTGAGTAGAAAGTGTAGATTTTGGTAAATAATGGGCAAGAACTAGAAGCAAAGATATGCTGAGGGAGATATTGGTAATAGGACCAAGAAACCCATAATATTAGCCTAAAGCAAGTATCTGAAGTGGCCAATGTACATAGAGATAGATGGGCAAGTAAGGTCAAATACAAAAGGCAAAATCAATCTACTTTAGCCAATCAGATGCCAACTTGACAATATCTTTTTGATTAAGACAATGTTAACAGTAATTTTACAATGATCACATGTCATAGGAACTTAGTGAGCTTCAAATATTGTGATAAAAAGTATTTCTTCAGTTTTAGAAATACTTTTTTATCAGGCATCTACTTGTAGTCAGAATCCTGGGGAGCAAAATTATCCATTGTCTTCTCTGAAACATCTGGATTGTCACAGACCAGGAAGGCACCATAACCCTAACAATTTAAAGGAAAATGACAGAGGGTCTGATTTAAGGCTCTTTTAAAAAGAGAGATTGAGGTCCACTTAGGGCAAAGACTTCATGACTCTGGTGGGGAGGTCCAGTCTCTCTGCTTCAGAGATGTGGGCCTTAATCAAATCTATTATAACTGGGTTTAGCTCACCTCTCGTGTACATAGTAACCCTTAACAGTATCTATCATGAGTCTGCCACAGACTAGCTCTGAACCTCGATCTAATGCTTAACCTCACTGCGTCTTTTTCTATAGCACAATCAATACACTTCCTCTTGTTTTCCTGTCCTGACAGGGATGCCTATGAACAAATAACATAGTAAATGTGAAGTTGTTTTGAGTTTCTCAGAGCAAAGATACATTGTGTCCTTGAAATTATTGCTATTAAAGTTAATGATTATTATTATCAGTACATTGGGATAAATGACATGCCAGTCAAGATTTGCATAGCTTTTAAAGATCAACAAAAAATTCAGCTTAAATGTTAATGGTTCTGCTGGAATAGACAAAGGTTCAGGGATAATAAATTTTTTTCTAGGAAGGGCATTGGACCTTATAGGTTCATTTAGGACTTACAAAAACATTGTCTTTGATTTTATTTTTTAATTGGAATTGGAAGATGCTCACGTACCAGATAAAATCTTTTCTGTTAGGTGAGATTTACTCAATTTAGTGTTGGCTGACTGGCCATCCTCCACACACATCTATAAAAATTATAAAAGCAGTGCATTGAATAGTCTGAACTCGGCTACATACAAGTATGTGGTGTTCAGTTTTTTTCTAATATCTTGTTGACATTATTTTCTGTCCCACTACCTAAAGATAATGCTGGGAGAAACTTGATCTTTATAGTAGAAGTATCCCTATACAGTCAGATAAATTTTTTAGGTCACATTCAGTATTTATTGTCGTCAATGTCTACTTTCAGTGTCAGAGTAGTGGCCTGCATTCTCTTTCACCTGTGTTTGCTGAAGCTTGGGGTATAGATCAGACTAACTGCTCATATGAGGGACTCCATGCTCTTTGTGTTGAAATGTGGGAGTTCCTCTGTGGTTGGCCATTGCTTTTACTCCATCTAACCTGGCTGCCTGGTAAGAGGTGGTGCAACTGATCTCTAAGTGCTGGTTCCCTGGTGTGGCACTTGAAATAGGCTTTGCTGCCGAGGGGGCATTCTCTCTAACTTCAGAAATCCTATGAGGTCAGTGCCATCTCCTTTTTCTCAAAACCCTTAATGGATGATCTGTGTGGGCTCTTGTAGTGACCACCTAGCTTTGCCTGAGGTTACTTCTGCAACCTCGCTAGAGTAGATAGACCCTTACAAAACCCCAGAGTCCCTGTCATGGAGCTTCAGCTTAGGGAGAGATAGAAGAGAGCGATCTCTGCTCTATTTCCCATTGTTTGCAGATCCTGTGCTCAGTAAACAGCCAGCTGATAATGAACTGTCTATGAGATGTCTACCTACTCCCACAAGGAGGGAAGGGAAAGGAGGAAGTATGAGTGCTCTACAAAATTCTAAAAATAAATATCTCCTATTTTTGTCTCCATGGATGTTCATTCTCTCTTGGTACCATGTTCTTTTTTCTTCCTTGCTTTCTTGCTTTTTTTTTCTTTTTTTGACTTTTGGTGGCAAAATTTTGGTTTCATTGGAAACCCCTAATGCTAAATAATTGGCATAGACTCCTCCACTTAACATCCTTATATGATCCTTGAGTGGATTTGAATCTTTTGTAAATGAATTTTAAAAGTTGTGTTTATCTATTCTCTTTGAGCAAAATAATACAAATATTTTATGTCAAATGACATCTCTCTCCTATTATCAAGGATGCCAAGAGAGAAAAAGTTTAGGCTAATCAATTCCAAATTATATATATGTGTGTGTATTTGTGTGTTCCTTCCCACATGTCAGAAATGTAGACATAGTTTTTCCAGTTTTGCAGATGTGGAAACTGAATCTCAGAGAAGTTGTCACGTACCTAATAAAATGCAGAGGAGATACTCAAGTTGAAATTTGGATAACTTCAAATTCTATATTCTGTCTGCTAGAGAAAACTCCCTGTTAGTCTGCCATTCCTTTTGGTTAGTTGGGATTTGAACCCTATTCCCAAATATGGGAATTACCATTTTTTTTTATAAGCCTCAGAAGGGGCATATCCACGTTGCATTATAGAAAGTGAAAATATTAGATACTCATTTTCTGAGTTTTCCTTGCAGCTAGGACAAGGACATGTGGCCTAGTTGCTGCCAAGTCAAGTCCACTCATCCCCGATGGGGGGCATTTTGAGGAGCTGTCTCTCGTTAACAGGTGCAGTTGCATGGCTTGAATCTCAGTGGTAGCCAAAGCAGTGCTGGCAGTGAAGTGCCGGTGTCCAGTGTTCACAGTCCGTTTCCTTGAGATGGCAGCCATGTTGTTCTGATTCCACCAGGGCAGTGGCCTGATTCTGGGTAGTATTCTTGGCTGCATAGCCATGCCTCTGCTTCCCTAACTTGTTTTATATGTCTGATATCTATATAATACTCTTTTAATAAATCCCTTTCTGTTTAAATCAGCCTGGGGTGGTTTAATTTTATTGCAGGTTCCAATCTACAGCCTTTTGAATCATTTTAAGATTTTTTTAAATGTTTGATTTGTGTGTTCTGAGTTTGTGTTCTGTAGAGTTTATCAGAAAGTTAGGTAGTATTACTATTGGATATGTTTTGCAAATTACCATTCATTGTTTCCTTACAAACTATGTGTAATTTTTAGGATATAAAGAATATGATTGCTGCAGTATACCTGGCAATATGCAAGGGCATAAGGAGTTTGCCTGTAACTTGACAGGCATGGGTTTTGGAATTTATGAAAAGAGAAGCAAAATAAGACTTTCAAGTGATTAATTTTATGAAATGATGCCCTTTGGTTCTCATCTACATGAGCAATACATGCTCAATTAATTCCAATGAAGCTTTCCCTACCATTCCTTCTCCCTTTTCTAATTGACTAATCTTCTCTCCTTTGACTTTACCTTTACATGCTTTTTTACTACTTTATTTTATATTCCTCCCTTCCTCCCTCCCTCCCTTCCTTCCATTTTTTTTCTTGCCTTTTTTGGTAAGTTCACTCCCAACACACATGAACACCCGAAAGGGTGAATATTGTGTCTCATTTGCACTCTTCTCTCGAAATCAAGCCCAATGTCTGGAACAGAATAGGCAAGCAGTGAATATTTATTTGAAGACAATAATGAATACTGAAATTCTGGTATGGTTAATTTCCCTCAAATTTCCCCTTTGCTTAAGTCACATTTCCAAGACAGGTTTCCGCACATGATTTATGTAATTCTTCATTAAGCTTTCATGACTCATTTGGCTTCTTCCAAAACCCCTAGTTCCCTCTTAACTCTGTCTTTTCCACATTCTCTCCCGCCACCCACTTCCTCCATGTAAAGCCCCATGTAACCCATGTGTCCTACACAACCAAGTGGTCCATTATTCATGACTATAGTTTTAATTTTAAAAATCTCCTCTGAAAACCTTTGGTATTAATATCAGCACATTTTAAACCACCTTATATTTTCACTTTCTTTGGCTGCTTTCTATTGTGGCTACTTTCAATCCATTAAGATGTAGGAGAAGGTTTTAGATTGCTTAGTGATACAAGGCTTGTGATGGTTATGTTTGGGGAAGAGAGAAGTTTAGATTGGACTTAAAGACATGCTTTTAACCTTATATGTTTGGAGCCTACCTTCTAAAGTTCTGAGGTACAGTCATTATCTTGGTCTATAGTGTAAAACTCTATTTGTGTTATCTGTCTCAGAATTCTGAATTTCATGCTGTGAAATATGGGGGTTCCATTTTGTAACACTCCCTTTCTAGAACCTACTCTTTATTTTCAAAAAGAACAAGGATTATAGTGGAAGAAAAGAATGAGGATAATAATGGCTCCATTTTTACAAGCACCCTGTCAGGTTTTTGTGATGTAACCTCTGTCAATTTTAGTAAAGGCAAGTGAGAAAGGCCCAGGGGCTCCAGCCACACAAGGCCGCCCTACATGTCCCTACTGCTCTATCTAACCCTAACACTCTCCTAGTCTTTTCAAAAGGAGAAAAGAAAAGGACATGAATAGTTCCTGTCTGTTGTACTGTACACTGGATAGAATATATCAAAGAGGAAATTATGTGTCTGGGATTTGGAAAACATTCATTATCACTGATCATGGAACAAATTGACATGGACTGGTGCAATGTGTTGACCTTACAGTAGATTTAAATATATAGAACAAAAACAAGAACAAATAGTAGTGTGACCTTGATTTCTAGTCACTTGCTTTCAAAATTTCTACTACATTTTGGGGTTAAAAATAGTGAGTTCCTTCTCTAAAAAGAAACTGTGTTAAGAGTCACATTGTGTAAAAGGAAACCATTAAGGCCTTTGTAGTTTATTAGGGGAGGAGGTATCAAAGAAATAGAGCAAAGGATAATATAGCATAATGTTTAACAGCAACCATCTTATAGTGCCGAACTATTCTGATTGCTGTACAAATAGGACCTCATCAAATTTTCATAACAACCGCATTATTATCTGCATTTTCCAGAAAAGAAACTGAGGCACAGAGAGGTTAAGTAACTTGCCCAGGGCCACACAGTGAGTGAATGGTGGAACAGAATTTATACTCAGTTTGGCCTCAAGGCCTATATACTATATGGTTCTATTATTTTAGACAGTAAAAGGAGACAAATAAAGTAATATGTGTTAAATGAATGTGTAGTCCAGATATGGCAAAATGGTGGCTTGGACTATATCTTTCCCTTAGATATTTGGGCCACACTCTGTTTTGCCTGAATGTTTAGAAAAGTTTCTGTGTATGTTTTTAAATTAATTAATTACCACTACTTAAAAACTGAAGGATGTCCCACAAATATTATAATTTTGACTTTTCCAGACAATTCAAACAATTTGGATATCCTCTGCCCACATTCTTATGAGGACAGATTGTCTGCATCTGAGTAGCTCATGTTCACTTTATATGTGCCACAGTCTCCACCACTCCCTTTTAATTACCAGAAAAATGGATGTCAGCTGCCATTTATCAACTTTGCTTCTCTACTTTTAATTTTTGTATAGAGTTAGGAGGAAAATAATTTCTTGTTCTCATGTCTATATCAAGGGTGAGCAAAATGAGAAGCATATATAGATACCAAGTGTTTATATGTATTCACTCACTCATGTTACCTGCCAGGTTTGTAAACCTGAGGTTGTAAACTGTTGTAGGCTATAACACAAGGCTTGCTTGGATAGGAAACTTTGCTAAAAATAAAAGAAGAATGTAATTGGGTCTTAGTGGATAGGATTTTTGTAGGTAGAACATAGTATGTTAGGAAAAGTTGGAAGGTTAAATGGGTAAAAATAGAACTGCAATTTGTATAAAAATTGATTCAGTAACAAAATAATCATTCAATTATTGACTGGAGTAATTTGTGATGGTTTTGTTGGCTTCTTAGATCAACTGCATAAACAAGTCTGAGAATGTTTTCATGGAAGGGCCAATCACGTCTTCTCTTTTTCTGCTCCTTGTCTTTAACAGAGACACATGTGCACATACACACACCTGCACACACACATACTCAGGTGTGCACACATATACACAAATATACAAATATGCGCACATATATGCACACACATGTACACACATATACACACTATTTTGCCTTTGCGTTGTTCAATGACTTTAGGCAGGATGAGACATAATGTTGATACAACTGCCACAGTAAATGAATTACTGGACCATAATTGTATCACAAGATTCAGGTAACAGCATCAGAGATATTATTTTCCTTCAGGCAGGCACATATGGGCATCCATAGGGACACAGAATCAGTGGGGACTAAGGGAAAAGCCATGATGCCTTACAGATAGATTCAACAAGTGAACGTGTCCGTGTGATTGCCAGCCAGCCAAGGTCTGCCTTTCCAAATTCCCTGGCAAGGCTGGCTGTTGTTATCATCTCCACTAGCCCCGAATGCAGCTACCCCCAACCCTTGTTCCAGATGGAAAAAATAAAGTATTAAAAGATATGACTTAAAACAGGTTATTACCTGGCATCTTTCAGCATCATAAAGAACAATTTCAGAACTGTGCCTGAATACATTTGACTGAAGCATCTTCATGCACAATGAGCCTCACAGAGCATGAAGCTACACATCAGTGTTAGAGATAGTTCGCAATGCAGTAGTCCATTCCAGTTTATCTTATGCCAAGAAAATGAGTATTTCTTAAACTCCAGGGGCACAGTTTCATTTCTTATATATTCTGTCTTGAAAGAAAATAGTATTTCCAAACAAAAAGCCAGTACTTAAATCTCCCTCTCACTCCTTCTCATCCCTAGCTTTAAACGATTAGATATCAGAGCAAGATAATTTGGAGTAATTGTGCAAAATTTTGAGATGTTGCCTGGCTAAGCTATTTTGTTCAGTACATAAAATATTTTTTAATAAACTGCTTGAAGCAAAACAGGAATTTCACAGATGTTATGTCTATTTTTCTCTCTTCAGATATAACTGCTGATTTCAAACATGTAAATTTGAGACCATGAATGATAAAATTACTGTCCTGCAGGTGTATAATAATAAATAAACATGAAAGGTTGAAAGTATATGCAAGACACATAAAAAACAAGTATAACCAGGTTTTAAAATTGAGAAGAGCCATAGCATTTGCTGCAGGGGGAAGGGCTTAGACATTTGGGGGTTTTGTCCTATAGACACTAATTTTCATCTGTAAGGTACTCCCTTTCCTCTTCCCTGCCTTCTTCCTTCAGCTGCTGCCTCTTTTCTTTGTAAAGTGAATGCCTACTCTGTGCCAGTTACTGTATCAGTTGGTGGGACACAAACTCTCTGTATTAATTTGCTAGGGCTGCCATTACAAAATAACACAGATTGGGTGGTTTTAACAACAAAAATATATTTTCTCACAGTTCTGGAGGTTAGAAGTCCAAGATCAAGGTCTTGGCAGGTTTAGTTTCTGCTCAGGATTCTGTCCTTGGCTTGGAGATGGCCATCTGCTCACGGTTCTCACATGGTCTTTCCTCTATGCATGGTCTTTACCTTGTGTTTCTTCTTCTTATAAGGACACTAGTCATATAGGATTAGAACCCCAACTTTACAAATGTATTTAAACTTAATTACCTTTTAAGACCTCTGTGTCCAAATATAGTCACATGCTAAGGTATGGGGGGTTGGGACTTCAACATATGTATTTTTGAGGGGACGCAGTTCAGCCCATATCATACCCTAATACAAGGTCCCTGTTGCAGAGAGGCTTATGGTGTAACAGAGGGAGACGGAGGAGGAAACAGAAGTATGAATCACTTAGCCAAGGATAAATCACTTCACCTGTCATTTCCTTAGCAGTTTTTCTATAAATGATGGATTGGGTAAATAATATCTAGGGTTCATTGCAGTGTTGGTGGTTTGTGATTCCGAGTCTGTGTTTAAAATTAGGCCTGAAACACGGTAAAATAAATAAAGAGAACGGGAAGGGAACATGACTGGGACAGTTGGTGAAGTAGCAACTGAATGATAACTTCTCCAGAGGTCAATAGTATGACTGAGACCATTACTCTTCAGTTTTCTAAGAATGGTTCTTCGTTTCTCATGTATTTCAGGGTGTTGATGATTTTTTATTAATCACCCACCAATTTTACATTCTGAAAGAACGAATGAAAATTTAACAAATTCTAAAAACAAAACAGAACAACTCTGTCCTGGGAGTGCTACAGACATTTTGTTGCCTGAATTTAGGTACTGAGTCCCTGAAAAAATTCCAAAGATATATACCACCAACCAATGAAGTAATTTTCCACTACCATAATATCAAATGAATACAAAGTTCATTTAGTGTTGTATATTCAGTGACATATGTATATAAGCCTTGTTTCCATAACTTGTGATTTTTTTTTTCTGGAAATGAATTTTCCTTTTTTCTTTTACCTTTCATCTAGTATGAAGTAATTTAAAAATCCATTAACACACATTGCCATGTTAATTGGATGATATTCTTCAAGGTCAAGAAACTATCAATAGATATTGAATAGTGACTATAAATAAACTCATCATAGTAATTAGATTTGTCAATTAAAATTGGGAATGGTTAACTCTTTAACCATTAAAGAGACTGCATTAAAGGTGGATCACTGTGGGGAAATAATTTTGTTCTACATAATAGATGTAGGGTAGATGATGATCTCATATGCCAGTTTGACCCCATGAATGAAATGTGTCTGATTTTTTAAAATAACAGATTTAGAAACTTCTGAAAGTATAGATGCAGCTGAATTTTCTCTAAAAAGCTTAAATAAATAAATAAATAAATAAAACCAAGTGAAAACTCCAACGTATTTATCAAAAAGACACTCAAATAACAACATCTAACATTTATTAAGAACTTTGTGTGTACTACATACAGTCTATATACTAAAACTTTAATGTTTCATCTTTTTTACTTCTCATAAAAACCGCATGAGATATGTAATGATCTTCCTTTAGCAAGTGACACTCCTCCAAGGTCATTCATACAACTAATAAGTGCTGGGGCTGGATTCAAATTTAGGTATGTCTTACTCCAAACCCAACACTTGTCACCTCTCTGCATATGCATGACTAGATAAATATTTTAATTACACTTTTTTTCATTATTATCTTCAAATGAGATTCCTGGTGAAGAAAAATATAACTCTTGTAATTTTTAGTTTTAGTAAATTTGGTAGTTACTCTAAAAACCAGATTGCATAATTTATTGCATAGTTTTTCATTTTTTAATTCTGAAAATTATACAGTGTATAAAAGTTGGTATTTGATTTTGTTGGTCACACAGAGCTATGTATTTCCCCAAATGTTCTGTCTTTATAAGAGATCCAAATTGTGTAGCACATCATTGGTCTGGGGATGTCAAGTGTTCAGTGCATGGAAGAGAGGTGCAACTGTTCATTTTTTATGTTGCCAGTCAGATATACGAATATTCACTCAGCAAAAACCATTGATACACAATGGAATATTACTCAGCTGTAAGAAAAGATGAAATATTGCCATTTGCGACAAAATGGATGGACCTGGAGATCATCATGCTTAGTGAAATAAGCCAGACAGAAAAAACAAAGAACTGCATGATTTCACTCATATGCGGAATATAAAACTGAAAGCAAAGAAAAAAAGAAATGAACAAACAAATAACCCATGGA